>PVLD010004227.1:77500-128766 GCA_004027595.1 Dinomys branickii | reverse complement strand
TTATTTATATTACGTTTCCTGCCCTTTCCCAATCTAAACATTATTTGCTCAGCTGGGAAGGACAAAGTCAAAGAAAACTAAGGTGCAAATTGTCCTTCCTTTTGTCCATAATCTACTCTAGAGTGCAGTTGCTCTAAGTAAGCCTATCATTTTACCATTCCTTTTTATTTTACATGTAGATTTTTTTTTTTTTTTTTTTGTCTTTTTGAGACAGGGTCTCGCTATGCAGTTCAGGCTGGCCTTGAGCTCACTTTGTAGCCCAGGCTGGTCTTGAACTCGCAATGATCCTCCTGCCTCAGCCTCCCAAGTGCTAGGATTACAGGTGTGCACCACCATGCCTGGCTTTACATATAGATTTAAAACCTATTTCGTGGTCCAATATTTTCTCAAAGTTCCAGTTAATTCCCTTTGGGACCCTTGCTGACCGCACGCACCCCCATACAATAACCCACACAGGAGTCCCTCATCAGCTTCATTTTTCCTTCTTTGGCGCTTTCTCTGCTTGTACATCACCGTTTCCCTCAGGACTCCTTCCCTACAACCTTCCATGAACAACTCACAGCAGTTGTTGACTGGGCCAATAGCAGCATTTTAGATGACAGTATCCTGCCCCACCCATCACTGTGCAGGATACACTGTGGGACACCCAAGTTGAGTAGTTCACCACCAGTAGTTCACTACCATCTTTCTAGCAATGCTCCTTAAATAAAACTGAAGCCATGTACTTTGTAAAGGTTCATTTACTGACTCAATTTGGGGTACTTAAAAAAATCAATAGCAATCTTAATTCCCACCAGAGATAAATAGCCCAAATCTTTAACTATGCATGAATGCAGCAAACTTAAGAAAATATAAAAAGATTGTTTGGCCTTCAAATTATCCATTCCCTTCTGAGAACTCCACTTTCCCCAATCTGGACGGTCTCCAGAGTTGGATATGAGAGGGGATGACAGAAAGAGCTTGTGGTTTTTCTTTTCCATAAGGTAAAGAGGATAGGAGTTTTCTATTTTCAAATTTTGATTTTGCTTTAGGCTGTTTCATTTCTGTTAAAGGCTGGATTGGGAAATATCTTTTGCTATACACTCTGGAGAGAAGAGCTTCTATCTAAAACTCTCAAAGGTCATTCTATAGACCCTGAGTCAGTAGGCCTCTAGAAATTCCCTGGAGGTCCGCCCTCCACAGGACCTTGCCTCTGTGGTGCTGAATTTTAATTCCATTTTTTTTTTTATCACAGTCTCTTAGTTACTTTTCTCATACTTGAGACAGAACACCTGACAGTCAGATCTAGAGGAGAAAAGCTGTATTTTGGCTCACAATTTGTAGACAGAGATTTCAGCCCATAATCAGCAGGCTCCAAGACAGGGTCATGTGGCAGGAGGGCATCATAGGGGAGGCAGGGAGCAGAAGGAGACAAGCAGCAGGAAGCAGTAAGCAGCCAGCAATACCCTCTTTCTGTCCCTTCTACCTTATCCAGGTTGCCCACCCTTAGGGCAGGCAGCACTCACACCTGAGTGGGGCAGCTAACTCCTAGCACCGCTCATGAATCAATCCCAACACATGTCTGATCCCAGCAGCACACACCCAAGATCTGGCCACTCTGAAAACCCCACCTTTGACTGCATTAGACTTTAGGGGGACATCTAGATGCAGCCATGTGCATAGTAAGGAATTTTTTCAGATGTGAACTTCCTGTTCCTATTTTTTGCATTCTTATCAGTTTGAAATTGTTTTTAAAGTAAATATAATATACTATATAATGTATTTACATATAATAATATTCTATTTGTATATGTGTCATAACTTTTTTCTCCTGATCTTTTGCTTATCTTTTGACTCTATTTTCAATGTATTCCCCATCCAAATATTATAAAAATATTTTTGTATATCAACTTCTAATTATTTTAATCTATAGAATTGAATAACAAGCTTCAACTAGATTAAATAGTAATATTCTCCTTTCTTCAGCTTCCCTCCTCTGTTGTAAAAATATTAAATGTTTATTATTATTATCTGGCTCAACATTCTCGTATTCTAAGAATATCATTCTTGAGACTTATTCTAATTAATCTCCATGGCACATATATTGGATTTGAACACTTATATCTCTGACAATAATATTCATTCTAATTATAATAGTGTAAATATTGAACATTTCTTGAGTAATGTACGTACCATATACTGATCAGGTCATTTTACCAGTACCATCTCACTTAATCCCTAGGAACACTCGATATTATATATGAGGAAACAAGATTCAAGTGATTAAGTCATTTGCTCTATGTTATATGAGTCAGAAAGGTTAGAACCAGAATTCAATCCATGAAATTGCATTTTTCTGTCTCTAAAATCCAGGTACATAACCACAGCATTTTGTTGACTATGAAAAACACTCTGCACATTCATTTTCTTACAAAACTCTTGATCAAAGGTACTTTCCGAAACATGACCACAATCCCTGTGTTATAATTGGTGTAGGACTAATGATGAGCAGAACAATCTACTTTCATATAAATTCTGGACACGTGTATTAAAGATAGACTCCATTAATAACAAAAGCTAAAATCACATGTGCAAACACATTGCTTTTAATCTATTCAATTATTTCCCCATAAGCACTAACAGCGCATCACAAATTATGCTGTCTGGAAGTTGCAGCACAAAACCTAAAGCGGAGAAGATGCATTGCTGTGGTCTAATGGAATCGTTTCCTGAGAGAGTGAAAATTCTGAATCTCCAAGATGGAATGTTGCTTTCCAGTTTCCCGGTCTAATTAATCAACTTGGAGATGGACACAGAAGGAAAACTACACAGGGGCACCATTATATAATTAATTCACACATCTCTTCATCAGCTACACACAAATGTATTTTCTTCTCTACGCACTTCAATTCAGAACTTACAAACTGGTGATATTCAGAGGCCCAATTCAGCCTGCAGAAAAGCCTTAGTTGTCCTGCATGAAAGCATGGATATCCTCCAGTTTGCCACTGGCAATACTATTCCCTGTTGCATCAAAGCTGGCTCAGTGTGATGCATTTATATAACCTGATCCAACCTCTACAGGCATTGGAATTTATGACCCATGAATAGATCATACAATTACCGATACAGTGAGGCAACAGACCATATTATAGCCCTTATAATCTAAGCCTGCTATAGGTACATTGCCCACAAAATAAGTATAAGAAAATGCAATGATTCCACTGTATAATCAACCTCATCTCTCTGCTACTTTAACTCTTAGCCTCCCAGCTTCTTCTCTGTTTCTTCCCACACTCAGATGTAAAGTGCAAGTTTTATAATTGTGTTTGTTGTTGACTTAGGCTTAGATCTAGAGTATTCAGAGTCAGAATACAAATAGGTTACACAATCTATGTCACAGAGGTACATCCTCGACCTTCCACAATTCCAGTGTTTTTACTAGTATCAGCTCCCAGAGATAAAAGCAAAATTGTACACACTGTAACCCTCAACCTTGAACACCACTGTAGAGTGGATTATGGAGAAAGAAAATGGTTTTTTTTTGAAAAAGAAAAGAACTAAATATCATGGTTTCTTTCCTAAAAATAGCACTACTATAGGAAAACCCATAATACTCTGAACTTTCACTCAAGTCATTGTAAAAGTGCTTGGTTAGGGTGAGCATAGAAAAAGAAATCTATCTGCAGAGCTTTAAAAGCAGATATTTTTAAAAGCTAGGAAAGTGGTGATGGTCATAAACTAAGCCAGTTCAGGCTAGATCATTTGACAGTGAATATCCAGGAAAAGATCAGCATTCAAAAAGAGATTTAAAACATCCTTTTAAATTATAAAAGTTATGCCCATGTTGGAAATGTTTGGAATTATTTTCAGAGTTGAATTTCACACAATAAATGATATGACATAAAATAATAATAGTAACAACAATAATAATATTCCTCTTTCTACTATGTGGGAGAAAGACAAAACATGGTTGGCCAAACTGTTCCTACTAGAAGCCCAAATTCGTGGGAATGTTTCATAGAACTGTGTCAGAGGCAAAGGATGATTATGGTACTTGCATTGTTAAGTGTCTACATGGTGCCAGCAAACACTTGATTGGGCTGATTCACTCAAGCAACCAGTCAATTTAGTGAAACTTTTAGTCAGTCCTGTGTTGTTTGCCTGAATTAACCAACTGATTGATTGGCTCACTTGACTGGTCACACATGTGGCTGGCTTGTGACTACTCTCCCACCAACTGCCCTTCAGTCACTTGAAATAGTCACCTGCAGGGCTCACTGCCCTCGTCTTCACTGTGCAGGGTCAGTGTTTATTCACAAGCTTCCTGTCTCCTAAACACAGAGCTCCTTAGGGTAGGGGCAGCTTCCTGTCCACCTTCTATCTTCAGCACCAGAGTCAGCATCAGAATCCTCAGAGTGGGAAATCAGTTAATGCTGTGGCTGTTGACAAACTCCTTATACTGTGGCACAGGAATCTGTCGGGTTTCTTAATCCCTTTACATTATTCCCTCATGCCTAGAGGGTCCCATAAACAAAATCTAGCTAAGTTCTGTCCTCAACATTGTTATTCTTTTGGGCAGGTCTCTCATGTCTGCTTCCTCTGCTCCAGCCTTACCTTTCCTCAGTGCGCCTTCCACCAAGCATTCCTTGAAAATGTGACAAACATTTCTTTCTTCAGATGTCCTCTGATACTTGTCCCAGTAATCTGAGCATGTAATTACATGTAAAATTTGTGTCAGTACTTGTGTTAAGTTATGCACAGGTGGTACCTTGTAATGAATTAAGTAGTAAGTGATAACTATCAGCTGCCTAGTGTCCTACACTCCATGTCTCTCACTTGACACAAGGGCAGTTCTAATGTCTGTGTTAGAAAGCAGAGGCATGGGAAAGTTAAGGACCTGGTCTGGGACACAACCAGCTGATCTCCTTGTCATCCCCTCTTCCCAGCAGGGAAGTACCTGTCTGATCAGGCACATATCTTAACAGAGACACATCAGTTTCCCTAACTGTCTCCCTTTCTCCAACATTACTGTTAATGTATATGAGACTTAACAAATAATCAACAATCTTAATGCAAACTCAATCTACCTAATGTGTATTATTAATTAAATGGAAGGAATCCTTACTTCAAAGCCTGCCTGGGGCATTTATATCCCTTGTAGACCCAAAATTACTGTCTTAGACTATGCAAGCAAGTACAGCAGACAACTGACCTTCATAGGATTGTTTTTATTAAATCACTACTTGACAAAGTTGACATTTGGACTGGTTTGGGTTGTTAGGATGTATTACATTGCACAGTCCCCCTTATTAAGATTCTTGGGAAAGAATCAGTCTGGTCTTAGTAGCAAGAACAAAACTTTCCCAAAGCAAGCAATTTTTCTGCCTTTTCTTGTGGACTCTGTAGCATTTTTAACTAACTAGGTTTCCCTTTTAGATTGCAGCCAAATTTGTGGTCTAGCCTAAGCAAGTAAACGGGTTTTATAGGCATCTTAATCTTCTTCCTGATTCTATTTAATGACTCACATTTACTTTTCTTTGTACTTTTCTCTGCTTTTACTTCAAAGTAAACACACAAGAGGGTAAGCAATCAGAGAGATGGAAGACTGCTTATCTCCCAGCTTCCTTCTGGGCCCATACAGCCAGACCTACACTTCCCATATTGTCAACTCAAAACTGATCATAAATAATTAGTTTGCATCATGCTGACATGATTTCTCATCAAATTTTGAGTCATAGTATCCTTCTCTAAAGTCAAAGGCTTTTACTCTAGGAAAAAACAATATATAGTCCTAACTAAAATCACTAAGTCCATATCCAGATGCTCACAGATCTCTGAAGTTGCAGCACAGTCTATGGATTCCAGAAAAAACAAAATCCTTGCTTGGGTGACTAAATAAGACTTCAAGAGTCCCCTTTCAGCACCTGATGAAAGCCCAGCAGACTGGAGGTTCAGGGAATTTCCCTAGTCACTGTCCACAGACAAACCAGGCCTCCTACCTGAGTCTCAGCTCCCCCGTTTCTTCTTCTCTGCCCAAAGAGTGTGTAGTGCTGGTCCCTCTCACTGTGTCCTTTCCCCACGTTAGCCATAATCCTAACTGGCATCCTGGACTCTACCAGCCTCCTTTCTCCCAGACTATGGCCGTTCTGTAGGGTTCACTAGCCCAGGACTCTGGCCTCGGGCTTTGCTATTTCATGCCTTCGTAGGTGGACAGAAGGGAGAAAGGCCACGAAGATCTTATAAATGAGAGGACAGACAGGCAAAATGGGGAGTCTGCAAAACCAGAGACCAAAGCAGAAGATACCTCAACATGGCAGAAAGCAAGGATGACGAGGAACCATAGTTAGTCAGATGCTGAATGCCAACTGTGTGTGTGTGTGTGTGTGTTATGTTATATATAGTATATATAGTGCTATATATAGTATCAGTAAAAACTGCCAACTCTGACACTTTTTATATATCTAGAATGTTAAAATCTGAGGAGAAGAAAGACTGCAAATATGATTTGACAGTGTAAAAGAAATGCCGATTACAGTTACATATGCAACACATTTACCTTTTATGACTAATAATCAGATGCACAGTGACTAGTACCACAGTATATATGTACCATTAATTTTATTAGAAATTGCATCGGATTTGCTTGCTAAAAGTTGTTTCTGTCAGTTGAGCCTCACGTTTTGCTGCTCATGATTTCCAGCATTAAGAGAGGCTTTGACCGGAGCCACATCTTATGGTCCTTTTCTTTTTCTCTTAGCATCTAAACAACACAGGAACACGTGCCTGGACATTGAGAGTCTGGCTGTGAGGACCAGAGATTTGTATAACCTGAAGCAATAAAGAAAAATATAAGATAATAGGTAAGATGGCTAGAGTATATATGACTTACAAAAAGTAGGGCTAGAGGATAATTTGCAGCAGCAAGTAAGAATCTTACATAAAGAAAGTGAGTCCTTTAACTTAGCCTTAAAGAAAATCTGTGATATGAGTTTGGTGGAAGGGTGTTCCAGTCCAGATATAAAAATTATTTTCTCTGCTACAGAACATATTCAAAATCTTAAAGAAGTCATTATTCCATCCTAATGTACTACATTACATTATAATGAAATAAGACAAACTTTGAATGAACTCACACAAGGAATTTAAAACATTTAAATGTTTAGTATTTTTATTCACAGAAGTATATATTCATACCTTAACTTCTCAGCTTACTAAATTCCAAAAGTCAAAAGGCTATCCATGAAAGTTAAATATGAATCTATTATAAAATGAAATAATAGAATCACTAACACATTGAACTTTGCATCTCTTGCTTAAATGAAGGGGTATATTATTGGGAAATATTTTTTTTATCTTCTTGGTTGGAGCCTAACAAAATGATGGATATGTCCATCTATTATTTTTTTTATATCAGGAATTGAACTCAAGACCTTGTGCTTGCCAGGCAGGCACATGTGCCACTAAACTAATTTCCCTGCAAATTATGCCCATCTAAATAACTACTATTAATGGCCCTGGTTAACAAATTTATATAATCATGATAACCATAGAAAAATTTATCATATCATAATGGCAAAAACAAGTGTTATGTCTGAGGTCTGAATTACAGGTAAAGACTTCGGTAATCCAACAAAACAGCTGGGATGGCAAAGAGAGTTCTTTGGTGTCCCCCAGGCTTAGCAAATTCCTGCATTTCTACCTGGACTCAAGCATACTAGAGAAGCTGGATGTGTTGGCTCCTGTCCTGCAAAGAGCAAAAGTAGCTATACAAGGTTAAACACGGAAGAAAACTTGATGTGGGGCACACACCTATGACACTAGCACTCAGAGAGGGTAAGGCAGTAGGATTCAGGTTTGAGCCCAGCCTGGACAATTTACCAATTAAGCAAGACCCTTCCACAAAGTAAAGAATTGGCCAGGGTATAGCTCATTGTGAAAGATTTTCATCATCAGTACAGGGGCAGGAGAGAAGGGGAAGGGGGAAAACAGGAGGAGAGAAAGAGAAAAAAAGAAAGAGACAGAGAAAGAGAGAGGAAGGAAGGAAGGAAGGAAGGAAGGAAGGAAGGAAGGAAGGAAGGAAGGAAGGAAGGAAGGAAGGAAGGAAGGAAGGAAGGAAGGGCTTAACTTTTAGGTGATATATTGCACCTCCTCCAAAGTCCCATCCTCCAGGAACTCAGAAGGTATTTTGATGGGGTCTTTAGAGGAGTTTCTAAGGAACTCTAAGTTAAATAAAGTCAATAGGACACCACCCCTAATCCAATAAGATTCTGAGCCCAGGCTGGATTTGAATCTGACAAATGCTGTATTCACTCATAAGAAAAAAATAATCTGAACACAGAGGGAAGATCCAGAGAAGACAGAAGGGAAAGACAGCCAGCTACAAGTAACGGGGAGAGGAGGTGAGTGGAGGAGGAAGCAGTGTTAGAGGCTGAAGTGCAGGTCCAACACAGGCTGGCAAGGCCCCGGAGAGTCCTGGGTTTCCCTGCAACCAGTGGCCTTGGTTTCCCGCCCACATTCAGTCCCTGGCTGAGAACAGCTCATGGGCAGCACAGGTGATGCCTCAGAGCACAGCAGTGGGGGTCATCAGGGCTTCGCTCCATACATTTAGGAACCTAAGAGGCACATTCTCACGGCTGCCATACAGGGAGCCCTCCACAGCCCCGGGCCACAGCTGGGGAAAACTTACACTCTAAAGTCACAAGTGTCTATCTGGATCTCCCCTGAATGAACCATTGCTTCTATCAGGTTACTGCTGTGAAACTACACAATATTTTTATATTTTTATTTTCCGCAAGCACAAATACTCTTCCATGCTCTGTAAGAGTAAAAGCAAGGCACTCAGACTCCCACTGACAGAATTCTAGCCCCACAGAAAATAACTAGGCTGCAAAATACTTCTGTGTTCCTTGTGAACATAGAGGCAAGTTATCCAAATTAATAATGTGAGTAAAGTGCAGTGAAGGCTCTACTGAGCAGCTTCTAAAGCAGCTCCGGGTGTTAAAATCCAGTTTGCTGACCTTAAAATGGAAAGATCAGAGGTGGTGTCGGGCCTCTGGCTCTGAAGCCCTGCAAACTCACTCAGCCTCCTCCGTTTGGAGCCTGCACCCTCTCCTCGGGATGAGAAACCCACGTGCCTGTTTTCCAAAGCTACGAAACATCTAAGTATGTTACACGTGAAGGAGAACATGGGACACAAGCGTGAGTGAACTCAGCATTTGCCAGGTTGAAATCCAAAACAAGATACCACTATGCTGATCTGACGTGCAAGTTCAAACCATGCATCTCTTACCAGTAAGTATTCAATTCAACTGATTTACAGAAAAATGGGAGGAGAGAGTGGTATGCACTCACAGCTCAGAGGAAAAAGCTTACATCGACAAAGTGAGTTTTCTAACTTAGCATTAATGGCAAGATGGTCTAGTCCAGGAAGAAAAATCACCTGTTACAGAAGATATGTAAAATTTTAAAGAATTATTATTGCACCTTACATACTCATTACTCATCATACTCATTACTTGTTATTCATTACACTCACGAAATAAGATGGTCTTTCTTTGAATGAACTCACATAAGGAACTTAAAAATATTTAAATGTTTAGTTTATTTACCCACAGAAGTGTATATTCATATCTTGACTTGTCAGTCTAAAAATTCCAAAAGTCGGAAAGCTGCCTACAAAAATCAAATAATAATTTATTATAAAATGGAATAATAAAATCACCAGTGGATAACACACCAAACGGTACCACCCCTGCTAAACAGCAGGTCTTCCGTTATTTACCAGTAGTTGCTCAGTTCAGGTTGGAGGAATAATAGTGGCACAAATATTCCACCCGTGAGCTCCGTGCTGATTAATAATAACTGGAAGCAGTTCGTCCAAACGATTGTAAGCAACACACCTGGGCTCAAGTGAGGAGGAGGTTAACAACCCTGAAAAGAGATTGCAAAGAGGTTCTTCCAAAGTTCCCTGATCCAAGTCACCTTTGAGAACAAAATGAACACAGATAAACGGCCTAGGGTCAGCACATTTTAGGGCACGGTTGCATCTGTAGCAGTGAGGAATCTTCAGGGTTTCATCTGACTTTCCCTGTCATAACTGCATCATGTGAGCACCATAATTTATATATAGTAGGAACTAGAGACTTAGCCGTTGGAGCTGAAATATATCACATATGGGGTGATATCAAAAAACCAGCGTCTCCACAGCTCAAACTCTTTCAATGCCTTGCTGACATTGACATAATGAAAATTTCATTCATTTAGTGCCCCATCATACAGAAATTAATAAAATATGTTCTATACTACTGAAGAGGAAGACAAATGTATCAACAGCTGATTACAGCACGACGTCTGAGGGGATATTACAGGTTGTGTGCAGAGCTTCCATAGCAAAGGCAAGGAAGCCTGCGTGGCCTCAAGGTAAGTTGTGGGATTGCAACAGGGTTCTGTTTTCATTAGACCAAGTGAGCAGAGAGAAAGGAAGCTGGTTCTATCTAGGCAGAAAAGCAGAGAAATAGCAGGTGCAAAGGCACAGAGGGGTTTTGATTGAGATTAAACACAGAGGTGCAGTGGGTGACTAAGTTGTAGGAATGAAAGAAAATAGAAATTATTTCAAAAATAAAAGTCTTTGCAGATGGAGTCACCTGAAGGAGGGTGGATAGCCATAGGCATAGTAAAGCAAGGAACATCTAGAGCAGCAGGAACCCAGGAGTTGCAAGAGATAAAGGGCACAGGAGTTCTGGAGGAAGTAAAAGACTATCGACGATAACCTCCATTTTTCTTCACTTTTCACATGAACTGTGTAGAAGCTTGAAAATCTCCCTCAAGCCTTGTCCAATCTGTTGCTCTGAAAAGAGAGACAAGCAGAAGGGGCCCCTCAGCAGCACTGTGACTCTCTCTGAAGAGGTGGGGACACCTGTAAGAAATGGAAACTCAGAACTCTCCAGAAAGCAACAACAGCTGCACAAAAGGATGTCTGAGAGGAGGCTGCTGCTTCAGGGAAGCATTGAGTGTATTCTGACAACACCCCCAGGGGTGCCATCCCTGGTGCAGACACAGGCTGGTGCATGTGCGCGCACACACACATCTCAAGCAGAAGCAGGCTCCTGAACCACAGATTTCCCATTTCCTACTGTCTCCCGCAGCCCACTCTCCCTTTCCACCAGCCCGGGAACCTAAGGCCTATCAATCCAGATGGCTCGTACACCTTGCCCTGAGCAATCACACTTGGAAAGACTCATTTACCTCACCACATGGGATTTCAAATGCAGTCTATTTAAAAGTTCCAACACAATTTAGATATTAAAAGTAATTAAAATAAATCTTCCACTTGCAATTTACGTAAATTATGCATACAGTGTCTCTCAGTAGGTACTCACTGAAGTTTCACTGAAAATCAAGCAATCTCCATGGAATTTAATTTAAGTAAGAAAGTTTGGCTCAAAACTCCAAATCTTTCCATGTCAAAGTCCAGCCAGGGATACAGTCAGGCAGGCTGCAGGCTATATAAAAGTGCTGCAAGGACAGAATTAAATGAGAACAGTCTTACTCGCGATGACAGCAGCACCATCTAAGGTTTACTGACCATTTCCAGTGAGTGGGTCCAGTGGATCAGGCAGCATCTGTACTAAGTGCTTTCTGCACAATTCTGATTCAGTTTTTAAGACAAGAAACTACACAGTTATACACAGTAACACCTATGAACTTGGCACTCAAAATTCACAAGTAACGTTTTCTTACATTTACTTCAGATTTTCTTATTTTAAAAAGTTACAGATAAAGTAATCTGTAGTTCCCAAATCTCATTTCCTTCTCCCTTCCCCTCTCAGAGAGAGGGGAATGTCGTGACTGTAGTGGTGCATATACAGTCATAGTTCCTCTCCAGGCTTATTTTTAATTGATACATAATGTATATATTTATGGGGTGTTTTGTGATGTTTCCAGACTTTATAATATGTAACGATCAAGCATTCTATGTTATTATCTCAAATTATTTAACTACATTTACCTGATACACTATTTGCTCTGAATATCATATTTAGAATTTTCTTGTACTTCCTAAAATCTTTCTTCAGCTAAATTGCATGACTTCAAAAGTCTATCAATGTTGATTAATCTAATGCATTGTACTTAATCAGGTTTGAACAATCTGTTAAGTGTATTAGTTCATTTTGCTTATTATCTACTGACTTCTCCACAACAAAATATAAGAGACAGATACATTTCTGCCTTATTCAGTAATGTATCCTGAGCACATAAACGCTGCCTCTTATTTATGAAATACATGCTTAGAAGATATTTACTGTATAAGCAATGTATATGTGGCCGATTTAACTTCTAGAATATTCGATGCTCTACATGGTACAGAACTTATTCATTTCTGTACTAAGTTTGATTCAAATAATTCTTTTCTAAATATTAATAGTATTTTGGGAGGACTCTTCATACACGGATATAAAAGCCGCTCTGGGGCATTTATCGAGAGCAGAATTCCTACGTTTTTGGATACAGGCACTTTAAACTTCACTAGCATTTACTAGGTTACTCGCCAAGTAGTTTTACCATCTTTCATTCGCACCAGCTTTCTCATGTACTCATTGACACCTGGATTACTAGGCTTCTTCCAATTAGATAAAAGTGAAATGGCATCTCAGTTTTCTATCAGTTCATATTTTCCTGTTTACTGACTAGTGCTATTGAGTCTTCACACCTGCCCTGGTTCTCTGAGCATCCTCTTTGCCCATTTTTCTATTTGGTTGTTTACATTTTTCTCAATAACTTATATAAGTCTTTAGTCTCCTGCATATGACAATACCTGCTATCAGTAGGTGGTCTAGTTTTACTTTTGCTTTGGGTCTTTAGTCACAAAGGAGGTTTACAATTTCATGTAGTTGTTCCATTCGTTTTCCCTTATCCTACTATCCTAAAGATTTCTTGATATCTATCCATCCATCTACTCTTTTTACACTATCACTGTATTTTCTACATATGTAGTTCAGGGTCATTTTGCACATTCAGTCTTTAAATCTTTAAATTTGCTTTTATAAATGATGTAAGTTAGTGACCTAATTTATTTTTTAACAAAAAATATTTTTAAAAAAACGTTAATGCGTAGCCGATGCTTTCTGCTCGGATTGGCAGTCCCAGCTCTATATGGCCAGGTTCCCCTGGTGACAGAGTAATCTCTCACACCGTCTGTTCTGTTCCATTTAACCTAGTAATAATGTCAAACTCCAAAGTGTGTTGTGGTTCGTGTGGAAGACGCCACATTGCCCTCACCCACACCCCAGTGTGACTGTGCTTACTTGGGAGCAGTGCAGGCTGTGCAGAGGTGACTTCCCTAAACTGACTTTCAGTGGAATGAGTGAGTCTGGCCAGGGCTGCGTGTGTGTCTTCATCATAGAAGATATGAGGCAATGTCTCCAATGAGGCCAGCACAACCACAGTGGGAACTTCCTTCCCAGAATTGGCTACAAAGATGATTACTCGTTAACCACAACCTGCACCTTGCTGTTCCTGTCCTTCTCTGCAGAATGCGCTGTGCCCTCTGTCAGTAGCTTTGCCTGCCCAGCTACTTGTCTAGCGCATCCAGCTGCCGTTTTTCCCCAGTGATCAACAATTACTGGGGTCCTGACTGTCTTGCGGCCTCTTGTTCCCCGCAAACAACGGTCATCACAGAGCCCTGCCACAACACTATTTTGTCTCCTGCTCTTTCTGGGAGCTGTAACACCTGGCCAGAGATTGGGGCCCCCTGCAGGAGTCTCCAATAGTTTGTATCTATACCTTCTTCCAAAGCCTCCTGCACTCATAGGTGGAGCATTGGAGAGGTGACTGAATCAAGGAGGAGTGACACCCAGTAGGGGCGTGGTCCGCTGAGGAGTTCATAGCTGAGTATGATGCCGTGAGGGGAAGCCTGGTCCGAGGAGGTGGGCACTGGGGGCATGGTCTGGACAGGTCTCTCTCCCTCCTCCTCCGCTGACCCTTCTTTGCTGTTCCTCCTCTGCTGTGCTGCCCTGCCTGGGAGCCAACCACCTATGGACTGAATCCTATGAATCACAGTAACCCTTTGCTCCTGAGGGTTGTGGGTGTCGGGTATTTTGTCCCAGCAGTGGAGAAAGTAACTAAGCACTGTGTTATGTGCAGAGGTTTTTATAATCAATCAGTGTACAAGCAAGTCCTTATTTTCTTCTTGTTTACTTTGCTTCAGAATTGTCTACTTTTATAATTTTATGTTTCCATATGTGTTGTGGAATCTGTCAGGTCTTTTATATACACATCATAACCAGATGGCAGTTACTTAAAATTGAATTTATAAAATTATTGGTGAAACTAGACAACTTTGTAATATTTAAACTTACAATACATAAATTTAAATAAGCATATGAACTCACTAGTTATTCAAAACTCCTCAGTCTCTCAATAATGTTTATATTTTCTCCATAATGGTTTTATGTATTTTTCTGACATTTATTCCTAATGACTATCTAGTTTTAGTTCATGTTAAGGAAAGTATTCCTTCTATTGTATTTTTAATGGATTAGTTCTTACACCTAAGCGGAGAAGCAATGTCACCAACTGTGCAGTTCATCTTGGCTTCTTAGCAGCCGTGTCCTGAGGACCAGCTCTTTAGTCACTGTCTCTCAGTTTTCTTAACTTTTAAATGGGAATAAAGCCAGTGCTACTTCAGAAAGTAGTTGTGAGAGTTTGTGAAGCACCTGGCACAGGATATTAAATGAAAATGTTTCCCTTTATTATTGCAAGAAAGTTATTCATTTGCATAATTGTCTTGGTAACTAAGGACTTTCTAAACTTGTTAGTTCAAATAATTTATGGATTATCTTGGATTTTCTTTTAAATAATGATACAGTCTACAAGTCAGAATAAATTTAATTTGTTTTTCCTTACCTGATATGTTCCTCTCTCTTGCCCTCTTAGACAACCCAGAACTAACAGTACCATGATAAACAGAAAAGCAATATTTTTGGCTTAAATTTATTCAAACATATATATTCTGAAATTTAACCTTTATTTATGTTTCCGTACTATTTTTGGTAGTACTCTTTATCAGGTTAAGGAAGGTCTACTCTTTTCCTAGTTCAGTGTGAGTTTTTATTATGAATGGCCCTTAAGGAACACACTAGGTTTTCTTTAAGTCCTACGCTGCAGTCTATATACTGCACAGCATTTAGCACTAATATGCATAGTAGACCAGGGGTCAGCAAGCTACAGCCTATGCGGCCTATTTCCACTAAAGGAAAAACGTTTACTGGAGGGCGTCTATGCCCATTTTTATTGATGGGTTTCATTGGTGGACTATGTACATGCATGTAACATATTTTGATCACTTTCACTCTCTATGTCCCCTTTCCCTTGCCTTTCCCCTCTAATTTTACATTAGGGGAGGTGTTTCACCATGTATAATGTATTTTTACTCATACCATCCCTCTGCTACTCTCTCTTGTACCCCCTCTTACTCCCTTCCTTTTGTATCATAATAATCTTCCTTCTGCTATCCTGTCATGTATTTCAGATTCCACATATTAGGGAGAACACACAATATTTGTCTTTCTGAGTCTGGCTTATTTTGCTCAATTTTCTTGCAAATGATGGAATTTCCTTCTTCTTTGACAGCCGTTATGGCTTCTATCTAGCTGTCCCCACAGCCTCGTGCATTCATAGGTGTGGCTTTTGGGAGGTGGCTGGAACATGGGTGTGTGATGCTGGACTAGTCCATTGATGGGTTTAGTGTAGTTCTGGGTATGGATAATGGGAGGACTCAACCTGGGTGTGGGTGCCACCAACCAATAGGCTTGTCACCTACAGGAAATAAGAGGAAAAGGCACGCTCACTGCCGGCTGCCTCCTGCCTGCTTCGACATGGCTGCTGCTTCTCTGTGATACCCCTCTGACACTATGGACTGAAATCTCTACAAGCTGTGAGCTACAGTAAACCTCTCCTCCTTTAACTTGTGGGTGTCTGTTATTTAGTCTCTGCAATAAGAAAGTAACTAAGACAACAGTCATGCCTATTTGACCACATATATTTCTTTCATGCTCTGATGGCAGAGTTGAGTAGCTGCTGCTAAGACCAAAGGGTCACAAAGCCTGAAGTAGTCACTGTCTGGCTCTTTGGAAAGGAAGTTTGCCTATGCTAATCTAAGTCACATTAAATCTCTCGTGTGACAATGTTTACTCTGCACTGGGCATCAAGGAACAAGCAGAGGAGCAGGTCCAGGGATTTGGGGGTTGTGTTTAATTTCTTTCCTAATTTCCCCTAATTTCTGTTCCTTCTATATTCTCTGTTGTTTCTGGCTGTCTCTTTCCTTTTCCCTCCTGTCTCCCCATTTCTTTTTAACTTTCTCTTCTCACACTTTCCATTATTGTATATTTTTAAAAAGCAGAACAAAAGCTCTTCCTCTGATTATATGGCAATGTATTTTCAACGTCTAGTGTATGTGAGTGCTGTACACATTACTCCATCCAAAATTAGTTTTCTCAACAAATGCATATGGAGCACTATTTGTTAGGTATATGTTCTGGGTCCTCAAAATGAATCAATGGATTAAACAATGATTCCTGCCCTTATGAAGCTGACATTTTAGCTAAGTGAAACAATAAAAAAATACAGCCAGTTGGAAGTGATGGAAAAAGAACACACAGAAGAGGGTGAAAGTGGGTACAGAGCTCAGTGCTGTAAAGTACACTCAGTGGGTGACTCTGAGAAGACACCCTCTGAACAAAGACCTGGAGCAGGTGAGGGATGAGCCCAAAGAGCCACAGCAGGAGCATCCCGCATCCAGGGAGCCCAAGGAGGTCAGGAAGACTGGGACGGAGGGGGCAGGGGCAGAGAGAATCAGAAGGACCTTAAGGAAGCTGCAGGGTCCAAATCAGGGAGAATCTGGTGTCCTTTACTCTGACCAAGATAAGGAGCCACTCAGAGATTTAAGACAAAGGGATAAAGTGACTTGGAAGATTCTTAAAAGACTACGATGTGATGAAGATAGGCTGCCAAAGCTAAACGGCTGTTTCGGACGCCTCTTTCAGCCCAAGGAAAAGCTTATGTCATTGAGTCCATCAGCACCGGTAAGATGGGTAATTATTATATCCTTAGCTCCAGGTGGGGAAAACAAAGAGTGGAAAAGGCTTAATAATTTCTTAATATAGGGCACAAAGTCTCTACCAGGTCAATGAATGGTGTGTGGAATCAGCCCAACTGGGCTTTCATCTTGTGAAAATGCTTCGGAAATAAACTCCGTGTAATGTATGATTTTATATTTATGAGTTTCATGGCGTTATATTAATCTGATGTGTTTTATAAGTCACAAATTTTAAGATAATTCACAATTTTATTAAAAACTATTTAGATGCCATAGACCCAGGCTTCTTAGACTTTGTTCTTCAGTCACTTACAAAAATTTTTAAATCTAAATATTAGTGTTTCTTTCAAATAAACCTATGGACCTGGAGATTTGTTTTCATTAGTTTTAATATTAGGAGCTCATCATTATGCTCCTTTGCTTCTCTAGAGTCTTGGATGGTACTATTGAAAAGTCACCTTACTGTTTCACTGTTGTCTTCTTTTTTAATGCTGACTATGCACTATATTCCCCAAGTTCAACAGAAGTGGAAATGCTCCACTACATAGTCCCCTCTCTCTCTCTGTCTCTCTCTCTCTGTCTCTCTCTCTCTCTGTCTCTCTCTCTCTCTCTCTCTCCCTGCCCTGCACCCCTCACACACACATTCAAAAGGCAAATACCATGCAGGAGTAATATTACTACTAGAAAGAGATAGAATATCCATACAGAGAAGAACTTGCTAATTAAATTGTTCAGTTTATTTGACAGTGACAAATTGGGTGGCTTCAGGTTAAATGACATCAAAATAGGTCATGCAAATTTGATCGAAAGCCTGTTGGGCCTGAGTTTTTAACAAGGCATTTTGATCTAGGTTTATAGGAGACATACAGTTTGAGAAATTTAAATGCATGTGCATGCGTGTAGTTAAAGTCAGCATGTAGAAGTGCCATCAAGAATTTGTGTCAGTCAATCACTGTCATTTACTGCATTTATTGAGTGGCCCTCAAGCACCATTTTAGGACTTGGGAATTCAGCCCTAAGAGTAAAAGCAGCCTCCTAGGGAAACCAAGTCATCAATATTAGAACCATGAAGGAGGAGGGAGAGTGCAGGGCTGCTTTTAATATGGGAGCGAGCCCAGCATCAGGGGCCTAGGCTGGTCAGGGAGCCTGCTCAGTGGAAGTGACGTTTAAGCCCCATTGGAAGATTGGGCACAAGTCAGCAGGATGACCGAAGGTAGGGAGGAAAGAACTTCTCAAGCAATAACAGAGTCTATCCAAAGTGTCTTGGTTACTTTCCTCTCACTGCTGAGACAAAATACCTGACTCTCAAAATGAAGGAAGGAAAGGTTTATGTATCTCACAGTGTGTGGAGGTTTCAGACTGTACTCGGCTGGCTCTGAGGCAGGGCGGCACATGACAGACGGCAAACGTTTGTGGCAGCAGAAAGCAGGAAAGTAGCAAGAGCAAGAGGGAGGAGTGGGGCCAGCAGCCTCTTCCTCTCCCTTACATGTGCCAACTCTCTGCCCTAGGGCGGTGCAGCAGTCACACCCACCATCCTAGAACCCTGCTCCTGACAGCAAGAGGATTTGGGGGGACATGCAGACCCAAGCCATAACACACAGGCTTCATGAGGAAAGAATCAAGTGGTCAGGAAAAGAGAGACAGGCCCTGTGACCTGATGCGAAGGGACTCCTTGTAAGGTGGTGGTGCAGACAGGTAAAGGCAGGGTCAGGTCAGGCTAAAAGGTTTGCATTGAACTCTAAGTACAAGGAAGCACCACTTCAGGAGGGTTTGAAAAGTGGAGTGAAATATAATGCTTACTTTTTAAAGGTCAGTCTGGCCACTCTGTGAAAAACGAACTGGAAGGGAACAAGCGTGGAGAGAGCTCAGCAGGCTACTGTCGTCATCCAGATGAGAGGGACGGAAATCTGGACAGAGGTAGAAGCAGGGGCTGGGTGAAAGTGAACGGACTCAAGTCAGGAGGGACCGAGCACATATCGGGATGAGCGAGAAGCAGGAGCTCTGGTACAGAAGATGCAAGGGCCACTCTGAATGATGAGGGGGATGGAGGACGTGCAGATTCACTCTGCAAATCTAAGGCAAGTGTGTTTTAGGGTTGAAGGGAGGAGAAAAGTCCATTTCAAACCACATCTTCCCGCCAACCCAAATTGCTGCTTGCACAAGATTTTATTTCAGTGTTCTCTTTTTACTAAAAGCAAGAGTGGACTAATGTCAGGCAGTGACTGACAGATGCTTATAATCCCAGCTGCCTGTGAGGCTGAGGCAGGAGGATCACAAGTTTGAGGCCACTCTGGGCAACCTAGCAAGACTCTGCCTCAAAAATTTTTAAAAGGGTTAAAAATTTTTAAAAGGGTTAAAAAGGTGACCAAGTGCTTGCCTAGGTTCAGTCCTCGAAACCTAAAAAAGTGGACTGCCATTCTTGCTAAGTGAAAGAAATAGTGCCTTCCAAGAAAGGCAGAAGAACAGGTGGAAAAGTTCTGAAGGCAGAGCTGTGAGAAGAAAGCTCAACACTGGATGAGGTGCAGCGGGAGGCACAGTGTCTCAGTCTGTTTTCTAACACTAGAACAAATACCTGATGCCAGGTAATATATAAATAAAAGAGGTTTATTTAGCTCATAATTTGGAGGTTGAAAGTCCAAGGTCAGGGGATCACACCTGGCAGCCTCTAGTGAGAGTCACATGGTTGAGTCATGGCAGACAGCATCACATGGTGAGACTGAGTGTGTGAATTTACATGGCAAGAGAGGAAGCAAGACTCAAAAGGGACAGGGCTCGTTCTTTGACAAGTTGCTCTTTAAGGAACACACCTACTTTCTCAACCCACCTCCATGAGCTCAGTGCTGATTCTTTCAGAAGGTGGTTATCCTGTGATCCAACCATCTCTACCGCCACACTTCTTCAACCACAGCAGGAAGGAATGGCAGCGGCCCTCTGCAGAGATGCAGCTAACCCCACAGGCGTTCATCACCGCACATTCTGATTACTGTGCACCTTTGCTGAAGGTTGACAGGTTTTAACTGTAACATTTCCCTCTATGCTTTTCCTTCCTTGGTGAGTAGGCGGTGGACCCATTGATTACTCCATAAAGATAAAGGGAAGGAAGAGAGATCCGCTTTTTGCATTTAATTGCCTTTTTAAAGCCCTCTTCCTGGTTTGCACACTCAAAAGGGAATACAAAATTTACTATTATGTGGAAGCTGCTTCTGAGTATGTTGTAAATATTCTCCATCTTTCTTTCACCCCAAAGCTTACAAGTTCCAATGTATTAGATTATAGAATATCAGTTCTATTTTAAAGTTATTTTCTATATTATATTACCTACTAAACATAATATAATATCTTTTAATAATGCAAGTGCACTTGAAAAATCAGTTAGAACTCACATACATTCCTAGATATGTACTGATATGTACCCTCATGGCTCTCAAAAGTGGCCCCCTGACCAGAAGCATTAACAACACTTGGGACTTTATTAGAATGCAGACACTTGGGCCCCACTCTAGATAGACTGAGTCAAAAATTCTCAGCAATCTTTTTATTATGATCTCCAGATTATTCTGATGCATGCTGAAGTTTGAGAACTACTGCTCTAGACCAGTGCTTCCTAACCTCTCACATTTTAGCAAAAAGAGAAGAAGATACTATTTATATAATACATATGTACAAGGCGGCCAGAGGCTCCCAGCTCTCCAGCCCTGAGGACTTGAGCAATTCACAGTAACTCCTGGTCCATCAGCAAAGACTCACAGAACAATAAAAGTAACACACATGAATGGCATTATTTCTAATCATGAAAAGTCACCTGAACACCTACAAACAGAAAACAGATAAACTGTGATATATTCATGCATTGAAATGCTATTCTCTGGCACAGCATCTGCCTGGCAAGTAGAGGTCATGAGTTCAATTCCCTGTACAAAAAAAAATACTATTCACAGTTAAAATGAAAGATTAGAGCTACATGAGAGCTACAGAGAAATCTCGGAAATGAAATTCTGAGCAAAAGAAGCAGATTGTAGTACAATGTTTACGGTTTTATACTTTTATAGTATATCTAACATGTTGAGCAACCTGACTGTGGATTGTGGCGTGCCCATATGATGTAAAATCATACAGAGATGCACAAGGATGGTAAGCTGTCATCGCAAGTAGTTAGCTCTGGGGGAAGGGGCCGGGAGAAAAAGGGCATGTAATAATGGAGCCTTATTAATTTTATTACTTTAAAAGTCTAAAGAAAATGTAGTAATAGATACAGAAGAATTTCTTATGTTGTTATTTTTTCTATCTCTCTGAAATGTCTTATTAAATTTCTGATAAGAAAAAAAAATCAGTTGCTCTCCAATTACCTGAGTGTTCAGTCCAACTCTGATGTAAAACGCTTTGGCATTGTACAGATTGTTTTCTTTCCCTAGGCCTCAGTTTCCCAATTGGCAAAACAGAGGAGGCTGAATTCAGTAACCTCTGAGATTCTCTTTCTTTTCTACCCTTTAGAACCCATTTTAATGATCAAGCAGAAAATTCCTAACCCCTTCCCTCGCTTCCTCTTCATGCGTGGGCTGCTCCCTCCCCTGCAGTTGTTCCCCGTCCAGCTGTCTGCCTTAATAGCCCCCTTGTTTACAATGGCCCCAGCACATGGGACAAGGACTAATAACATATCAACGAGCAGGGATCATAGAACTTGCGTTCTAACATATATTTTAAGGCGAAGGAACAAAAATAAAACTAGGAAAGTTTGGCACATAGACAAGCCATGTGGGATTTAGAAAATGACCTTGAATTTGTAAGCAACTTTTCTCTGAAGGAGGCTATCTTTCCCTCAGCAATGCTGCTCACCAAACAGAAGAGAATTTCAAATCAACATCATAGCAACATTCACGTCTTTATTCCTGTTCTTTATCACCCCACCTCCTAATTCCCCACTCCAATGTCACAAATGATCTAACCCAACTAACTGGCTGACTTTCACCATGAAGGAAAGCTTAGTTTCCCATTTTAAAGAACTAATTCTTTTGATCTTCCTCAAAATTATAACTTACATGGGAAATTTCCTTTCCAAATAGGTTGGTTTTTAGATTTTGTCCCTAAATGTTATCTGTCATTTCAATAACACAAAAATTGTAATATGGATGAACTATGCCTATAAAGGATGATTAATTTTTGATGAATTTATTATATATTACCAGTTATTTCAGGTGCACAAGAAGCAAAACCACTAGTGAGGTTTACCATGTCTTTTTAAGTTTTTCTAGTTTGTATAGTAAAAATCACCAGGTCAAGTCAGGGTGGAATTTTCCACCTTGTGGTTTGTGATAGTATGTTATAAATTTGAGGGTTCCAGGCACTTGTCTAGGCATTTAGTCAGTGTGATGTTGTAGAAAACATGTGTGATATGGACTGGCTAGAAATATAAGTAAAGAAATAAGCAAATATTGTTTTAGCTTTAAGATGGATTAAGTGGTTTTCTGAAAACATGTAATATTTTTTGGCTTCAGTTTCCTAATCTATATATATACAAGCTGGACTTTGCTATTTATAAAGTCCTTCCTATCTCTACAATTTTTAGGTTCTGTGTAATAATCAAATAAACCAAAGATTTGTCCTTATGTATATAGTTTCAGTCTACATTTTCAACTCTATGGGTTAAAAATGATAAACTTAATGAGTCATGTAGATCTAAGCTAGATTAGCAATGTGTGTTTATTTGTACTGATTACATCCATATATATGTATATTTCATTTACCAGAAGGAAAATACACACTTTGCTTCTCAGTTCTTCTGCAAAAAGTACCAGTATCACTATGTAATAGTGTACAGGTAATGTTTTCCTAATTAATTAACAGGCTTAGTTATTAAGTTCATTCTGCGTCATAAACTATACTAGGTACTTGGGATCATTTATCATTTAACAACTGCAGTAACTTTGAGAGATAGATATTTTGTACAAAGTACAGGATCACTGTGCTACCAAACACTAGTCATGATTATAAGTCTGTCTTGGTCCATTTCAGTGACAATATTCAAAGACAGAGCAGTGGTTTTAAAGTGAGGAGCACTGCAAAGAACTTTTCCTTATGTATTATCCTCACAGTGTCTAGCCTCCATTCAACATGTACCTACAACTTCACACTGCTCTTTTGAGTTACCCCCTGACATTTCTATCGCATACTGTTATGAAAATGTGCTCCTCTAGTGATCAGAAAGCTGACTACAAGTTAAAATAGTAAGAGTGTAGAATGAGAATCACTCATTACAATCCGTCCATACCTTATTCTCAGTTAAAGAAATACAGTTGACTTTTACAACCTGTGGATGATCGACTTTGTGAATTATCTGTGGTATCTTCACAAAACTTCTTAATGCATCATGTGTGTATTTATACACACACACACACACACACACATATGTATATGTATGTATTTCACAACTTTTTTTGAGAGAGTTACTAGTCTGTTTGGTCAGAAAGTGCAGGCAATCATGTGCATTAAATTACAACAACCTATCTAACAGAATCTCTCATGTCTAAATAGAAACATGTACATTCAGTGATAGGACCACTAGCTGAATGGTTATATACAAACAATAGTGATGCAGAAGAGAATCCCAACTTGAACAAGGAATTTTGCCACACAATTCTCGTTTTGATCTTCTCTTGTTCCCAAATACTGTCATTGAATAGATAGACAGCAAAGTCCTAAAATATAAAGACAAAAAATTAAGTAGGATGATAAATATGTTACATAAACCAAAGTAGATTTGACAGGGTGAAGAAATGGGTCAAGCTGAACAAATTGAGATTTTACAGTGGTAAGTTTAGCCCCAAATCCAAACTTTAAAACTTCAAAAATTATGGAGTATTTTAAAAAACTGATTTGGCAACTATCTTGAAAGACTTTAGTTAACAAGAAATTCAATTCAATTTCAATCAACAATAAAGATAGGTTTTACCTGCCCAAAAGCAGGTGCCTCTGGTAGGTACAATAACAGAAAAAATAAAAGTATCTTAGACAAGGGAAGCCATAGGTCTTGGCATTGTCAATTTAATTGTATGTTGTAGACAACTTTTGGTGTTGAAACTTAAGATAAAACTCATATTGAACCCTCAAGAAACACACAAAATAGACTTTCAGTTTCTCATAACAGAGGGTAAGAAAATTCAAAGTTCCCCCATATCAAATAACAGGATGCTTTTTAAGGACACATTTACCAGAAAGGAATAAAAACTAAAGAACATGACAGCTCAATACTTTAAAGCAGCCTATAGAACAAAAATAGTCTTCTTCTGAAGGACCCAAAGGTCAAATGAGAAAGAGTGGACACAAAATGTATGTTATGAGCATATGAGGTTTTGAGTTTCTACTCATTAGGCAGAGGAGTGATGGGCTGAACATTCCAAGTGACTGGCAAGATATTGTATAGGAGAGTAAAGCATCTCTGGGAGATTTGTCTGAATGAATTTTAAAGTCATTTGCAAACCTAAAGGGAAAACACCATAATCTGAAAGTTGTCTAAAGGGAAGATGAGTTTAAAGAAGTATTCAAGTTACTGATGATGTCAGTAAGTTGTGGTTTGAAGTTCAATGTACTACCTCCGTCCCTAAATATGTGCACACATACACGCATGCATGCACACACACATGCACACACGCACATTCTTTTCAAGGTGAAATAACCACAAAAGCCTGATTAGTTCAGAAGCTACCACTGAAATTTGTAATGATTCAGAGGGGAATAGGATCAAAGTTTTCTATCACTCAGGGGAAAAAAATGTCTGTGAAGTAAATTGTTACTGTAAACAAGATTCTTGGAGGAAAGCTTGGCTGTGCACCAACAGTCAAAACACCATTAAAAACACAGCATTAAAATACTGTAACTAGATTATGATTTCTGTGCAAATACATCTCAATTTCTTAATGTGCCTTTCTTTGCCATAGGTCAGATAGGACTGACTACTGATATGTACTTGTTAACAGCACTTTTTCTGAATACTATACACATTTGAAAAGGATGAAGTTTTTTAAAAGAGATATTCAGCTTTCCTAAATTTAAATTGGGCCTTTCCCAAATTTGAGCCTTATTAATTCAAGTTACTTAAGAGATTTTGTGAATGAAGGTTTGGGTTTTCTTCTTGAGTACAAAATATCAAGAAATCATCAAAGATCACTACTAGCCACAACAAATTATCATCTACAGGGAAATAAAAGTACTATAATTAATTCAAAACTCACTTTAAAGGATCCAAGCAAAGCTACAGATCACACAAACAGGTCTTCAATTATAGAAGCTGTGGATCAGATCATAAGATGCAAAGCCCCAGGGACAAATGAGTTGCACTGTGTACTTGGTCCAATGCTCTACCCTCAATCTTACAAGTCTCAGTATTCTTAATACTATGCCCTACAGGTTATGTAGGTAGTCATGGAGACAGGCACCTAATACTACTAAGCTGCAAAAAAGGCAAGCAAGTAACATGTACAGGCATTGGCAACATCTAAAAATAACCCGGTTTATTAATGAGCAACAATATCCTATAATCAAGCCCCAGCCTGCTGGTTAACATTAGAAAGAATTACTCTGCTAGTTTAATGTGTAAACCAAAGAAAATTCACAAATTTGCTAATTGTTTTTCTCTGCTGCAGATGTGAACTGCCAACCAGTTGTGCTTCAGCATTCAAAAGCAATCAGCCACCATTTCAAACTCCATCAAAAAGTCGTGTATCACTTTCAGAAGGCATGAAATATTGGTGCGTTTTTTACTAGAGTTACAGAAGGAGTGATGAAGTAAATGTGAATTTCAAGACAACAAAGCAATCTCCCCATTTCACCATGGAAAATCAGAAATAACAAAGAACCCTCACCACATTTCAGGCTTTTTCAATATTCACTGGAATATGATCAGCCGAAGTTAACTGTGAACAAGGGAACCTCGAACCTTTGTTCAGACTATATCCTCCCTAACAGGGGTTGTAAAGTTCCTTTCACTACTTAAAAACACACACATCTGCAGGACAGAATAAGGTAGCAAAATGTAAACATCACAAATAAAACCGTATATACACTATCTTTTCTACATCCATATTTGATTCATTTCTGAACACATAAATCTAAAAATGAAGCCATCAAAGGGAAAAAGGAATGTATTAAAAGTAAAACACACCTTAGTTATAATTTAACAATTATTTCCTTCATTCGATGTCAAGTTCTAAATAAAGTCTATGTAATTCTGGAAAAGGTTGCCCTAAACTTGCATAACAGCTGTTCCAAAGAACAAAAAGGACATGTACACTCTATTATTTGCTTATACAATATCCAGGTAAAGTTAGAAAAAGATTGTTAATGTTCAAGATAGAACTAAGGCACAAAATAGATACAAGGCTTTCCCAAACCAGTACACACACACACACACACACACACACACACACACACACACTCACACACACTCACACACACACAATTTACAAATCATTTCTCCTAATTTTAAAGACATTTATATTATTAGAATGTTAATATAAGAATATTATTATGAAAGGTATGCATATGAAAGATACTAGTTACAACAAAATTCCGTCTATAAATCATTTCACGTGGAGCTCTGAGGTTCCAAATAATTTCAACAAATATGCAAATTAAGAGTATATTTTCTAAGTCACATTTTGAATTATATATAAATTTATTTCCAGCTCACATTCCAGAGGCAAAAGAACGTACAACCTATAATAAGAAGACTCTATTGATTGAATTATGCTTTGCTTTCTAAACCTGTGTAAGAACTGAAGTTACAATTTCTAGAAGACATATGCAAGTAGAAGAGTCATAATTCAAGCCAAGAAACATTTTCTAACCTGTAATTTACAGTTCAGATGCCATGCTGCCTAAAATCTCAAATTGTAGTTGAATAATTGTAGGTTTATCACACAATTTTAAAGCCTCCTGAAATCACTTCATTAACTGGCGTTGTGACGTCTTACGTCATGATGTTGCGTCACCACGTGATGACGCTGTGCCATCCCAACACATCATCGCATATTGACACAATGTCATGGCATAATATCATCAAATTAAATTCATCCACATCGCAGAGCCTGGACCCAGGATGGACAAGATAGTAAAAGGTTTTTCTTGACCTTATCTACACTCCTGGTCAATAGGGAAAACAAACAGCTGGAGAAATCATTTCCTGGCCTCGGGAAATTTCCTAGATTTCAATTTAGGAGCATTTGAAAGTTTCAAGGAGAAGTTCAAAGGACTGGTTGCCTTAGGGATAGTTCTCATAAATGTTTACTAGCTTTACCCCATAAAAGTTAACACTTGACCCCTATTTTAAAGATAAGTATTTACAAATATTAATCTTTCTCCCAGGGCACAATATAGTATCATATTTGAACTGATGAAAAAGAAGTCTAATGCTTTTATTGATCACTTCGCGCCCTTACCCTCTACCTTCTTCCAGTTCTTTTCCTTCATCTAGCATTCCTCTTCACTCACATTATGAAACAGCAAGTATAGCAGGTCGGACAGCAGATGGAGTCCATAGTTTTGAGTAGTTATGTTAGAGAGGTGATGAGAACTATAGAAGAGGGTCTTTGTCATTAGAAAGGTGGTAAAAAACAGAGTCACCATGTTTGCAACCACTGTGTGTCTGGGCATTTGGAGACGTCATTTATCTTGAGGTTATCTGAATTACCTTTTGAGCTCTTCCAAAAGATGGAGTTGCCACCTCATTAAACACAAGGGGCAGTTTGCACATACTGTCAGCCTGTGATTTCTCTTTCATTAATCCAGACACTCCATGCCAGCCACTATGCTAAGCACAAGGACTCAAAGCAAGCAGAAGCAGCAGGGCCACCCTGAGGAATCCAGCAAGCAACACAGACAGATGAGCAACTGATTTCAAGACAATCTGCTAAGGGTTTTAAGGCTGAGACAGTGGTCTGGGGACTCAAAAATGGAAAGGATGATTTGGTGTTGCCAAGAAGACCCTACAAGGGAGATAAAACTTCCATGTCCTTGAACAATGAACAGGCAGAAGGTAAAACAAATTCCAGATTTAGATGCAAAGTGCTAGACATACAGGAGACCCCAAAGTATCAGCCGAAATCCATCCTTTCGCAGATGCTTTCTCTAAATGATTTGTTCATATAAATGCTGTTTGGAGAAGTACTGACTCACACACTCATATTACCATAATCCTTCATCATAATTACAAACAGTCTCTGGATGACTCTTAATGTACTCCATCAATGCAGTACGGTTATCTCTTAGGGAAGCTTCCTATCCATGAAGCTAAATGTGTCCCTTTTCACTTCATAACCAAATACAAATTGGAAATCAAAGCCACTTGTGTTATATTGAAAGCCTTTGACTAGCTATAAAGATCATGGTAACTTATTTTCTAGAATATACATAAAGATGGACTATAAAAATCCCTGCTGACATTTTACTTTTTAAAAATTGGCTCTGAAGAATATTTGTTTTTCAATATACTATAAAGAAAAACACCTCATCCCAGTCAATGATAAGCCATAATACATTCTGTCATCCTGTTTCAATGTGAAAGCCACTGGTAAATATTTTCTACTGCTACCATATTCTGGAGAAGTATTTAAAAACTAGACAAGACAAAAGAATAAAATTCTAGGTGATTTCTGCCCTAAAAGACTTGCTTTCATCTTTCTGAGAGTTACATGATGTGGAGAGGCACATTTTCAAACACATTTCCAAAATGTCCTTTATAAGCCAGATAGACACATATTCTTTTATGTAGATAATTATGTAACTAAATAGTTAGCCTATGGTTTTTAACCTAAACTACAGATATATATGGATATATTTGTGTACTCATTGGCAGATGTATTATAAAATGACAAAAAGAACATTAGCACCTAGGCCTCGAAAACATGCCATGAAGAGCAACTGGTTATGACAGAAAGAAAAATTTCCAAATGCCAATTCTTTCGCACGTATAAAACCTACAAAATTTTATCAAGAATAGAACTGTAAAGAGACAAGACAGGATGAGAAATTTGCTTGAATAACTGATATTTTTTGAAAGCAGAATACAGATATTGCTCCACTTATGATGAGGTTACATCATACAATGAAAATATTCTAAACAGATCATAAGTTGAAAATATAGTAAGTGGAAAGTGTACCAAGCACACTTCACCTGTGGAACACCCTATGTTACAGAATGTACAATATGCTCAGTACAGTGCGGAAGACTAATTGTTCTCTCATATACACACATTCACCACCCACAGGGATCCTCCGTCAGCATCCCATGAGAATATAGTACCACATAAGCATGTCCAGCCTAGGAAAAGGTAAAAGTTCAAACTATAGTTTTTATGGAATGCCACCACTTTTGGATAATCATAAAGCAAAAAATCATATGTGGAACCATTGTAAGCCAGGGACCTCAGGTACAGAGAATGCAAAGAGAAAAGATCTGCAGAAGATGGGAATACAGTAGAATGCACCAGAAGGTTGGGGAGTTATGGAAATCTTAAGGTTTGTTTCTTTAAAAAGTATATCTCTTTTCAAAAAAAGTCTAAATCCAGAAGACAAACAAGAGTAGCAACACCAGAAATTTCTAATTTTTGCAGATTTATCCAGCTGTATATTAATATTATTTTCACCTAGACAGAATTCAGTTTATGAAACAGATACATGTTGCAATTTTTTAACTTAATTTAGGTATTTGTGACAGCAAAGAATCTCTGTACATTAGAGTCATCACCAGTAATTGGCCTATTTTACACATTTGAAATTCCACATTTCCTTTCTCAAAGATGGTCACACTTATGTAAATATGTCTTTATATTGTAAAGATGCGGTGGGTTTGGGAGTGTTTTAGTTATTTTTCTCATTGCTGTGACAAAATAGCTGACCAAGTTGAAAGAGGAGCGATTTATTGTAGCTCACACTAGAGGTTTCAGCTCATAGTTGGCTGGCTTCAAGGCAAAGTGGCATGAAAAACGGGACATGACAGAGGAGAAACCATTCATGGCAGGCAGAAGACAGAAAGCAGTGACACGCAGCAGCAGCAGCAGCAGCAGCAGCAGCCTGCTTTCTTTCTGTCCACTTCATAGTCCATCTGGTCTACCCATCCTTTGGGCAGCTCCACCCATGCTCAGAGTGAGGCACCCTAAATCCCAGCCTCACACTCTTAGTCCCAGCAGCACACAACCTAATCTATCCACTTTCAAAGCTCTCCACCTATGACCACCTGAAGCTTTGGCGAGACATCAAGACAAAAGGTATAGCAGGAAGTGAAGCTGGAAATTGTTCACATGGAACTTGTCTGTTTCCATATTTCAGGCCCACTTTGTATACCTGAGACAGGTGCAACAAACACCTGCCCTTGTTCTTTTTATCCTTATATGTTTTCTTCAACTTTTTGAGTTCTTTTCAGATTCCCATGAACTAGAACACAACATCCCACAAAGAGACTTGAAATCTTATTTAATTCTGTGAGTATTTTTCTTTAACCGATGGACTGCAGGAAAAGGGAAGAGTAGGAGCACCCCATTTCTCAAGAACATGTTAGCTACTAGAAATCATGCTAGGTGCATGGCATATGTTATCTCATTTAGCTCAGTCACATACAGTGACCTCAAAAGATGATGTAATTATTAAACAATATAGATCACAAAACCCATTTGTTTGAATTATTCTTCTAGTTCATCATTTTTGGCAATTAACTTGTTAGCATCTTTAAATGCATCTATGATCTTGGCTCTGTTATTTTTAATTAACTCAATTTACCATTTTCCTGAAGCTCCTAGGTGAGTGGGCACAGATCAAATTACAAGGTTGACCATCTCTGGCTTTGGGGTCTCTCAAGTGGAATATTTCATCCAACTCCATCTTCCCACATCCTTCTCCTCCCTTTAATATTTATGGATATTCATGTTCTGCTCTGTCTCCCAGCCCAGCTGAGGTGCACACTGTGTTTCTTCCCCATGCTTCCTGACACCATGTGTGTGATTAATACAATGCCATTTCGGCTTTCTTTATTCACTCCCTGAGGTTCAGGGTTGTTTCACAGATGGTGTTGGGAGAAATGTTTTCCCCACCAGAATGGAAACAGTCTACAGCATTTCCATAGAGGTTATACTTGCATTTTCACAATAGCAAAGGTGAGTCTCAGGCTGACAAACTGAAGAAAGAAGCCCAAATGGAAGCCGAAGTTCATAAGCTTCAATGCGTTGTCAGTTTTTTCTTAGTATAGTATATGTTTGCAGTTCACAATGATCATACTCCTCATGGGGAGTCGGTACTTGTACATAACACATCTCAGTTCTTTTTGTAACCCCTTACTCTACCCTCTCTCCTCCTCTCCTTTTCTTTTACAAAAAATTTTACTTCTTATTTTGTTCTTTATTCATGTTTTGGGTTTCTTATATAATACAAGCCCTGTGCTATTTAAACTTGTGTGTCTGATTTACTTCACATAGAATTATGTTTTCAATATGCATCTATTTTCCTACGAATGATTTACCCTTCTTTATGGGAGAGTACTATTCCACTGTATAATAAGTGTCACCTTTTTACCCATTTATCTTATTGATAGACATATAGATCATTTCCATGATTTAGCTATTATGAATTGCATCGCTATACATATGGTTATGCATGTGTCATTCCCATCTGTGACATCTTTAACTCTTTCAGGGAGATACTTAGAAAGGAATATCTTAGTTGATTGCAATTTCTAGTTTTATTTTAAACAGGTTCTTGTCCATCTTGAATCTAGACTTCCCTAAATTCCCTGCAGGGAAAAGGTCAAACCCAGACAGTTTAGAAAATAGGAGCTGCAAAAGGGAGCAGGCAAGTGGCTCACCTAGCCAAACCCAGGGAAGCAGGAGCAGAGAATTCTGCACAGTCTGGTACACACATGCGACAAAAATATCTACAGCAGGAACCAAACTGTTCTTGAGGGAGGACGCACCAGTCATTGCTTTCTGTATAAAAAAGAATGCTGTCATGGAAGAGGGATCATGAAAAGACTGAGGAAGCCTTGGCGGGACCACTGAAGGCAGATCTGACACTCACACTACAAGCGTGAAAGCTAGGTGAAGCTGCTGCGTGGAGACAGAGGGAAGGTTCAACCTCCTGAATTCAGGGAAAGCAAAGAATCACATCATTCCATTTCTTAAGGACTTGCTAGCTACTAGAAATCATGCTAGGGATGATTCCATGGGATGCAAGTCAGGACTTCCTTTACATTGTATGCAGAATACAGTGATACCTCAGTTCATGAACGCTTCCATGTGTGAACAAAATTGGGCTTCAGTTTACAAACTCTACATCAGGTGATGAATACAACTGTGGCCACTTTCCCCAGATAAACGGAATGAACTAGGTTCTTGAACAGACATAGCACTGTATTGGAGGATTAAAAAACAAATACAATTTCAAAGAATTTGAGCATAAGAGATGGGAAGAAAGGTGAAAACAAGGACATTGGTGGGTTGTTGTGGTGGGGCAGGAAGAAATTGTCTTAATTTCAGACATGAGCAGTTTGAGATGACAACAGGGGACCCAAGTGAAATTCTTGAGTTAGTTTAACCAAACCCATTCATTCGTTCATTCATTCATTCATCACAACACTAACAAATTTAAACATATATTTTTCATGAGAAAGAAATTGTTTTTCTCCTTTTTATTAAACAAGTGTACCCTTTCTCAATATAAAAAGGGGCTATGGATGTAGCTCAGTGCAAAGGTCCTGGATTCAGTCTCCATTACCTTAAAAAAATCCCAATCTTTAGAAAGTGGTTGACATTATTCATTACTCGGAAACTCTTTCTGAAAAGGTTTGATTCATTAAAAGAACTATTACTTCAAAGAAGAGATTATTTCTTTAAAATTCCAGACTGGAAATTGATGGTATTTTTCATCATGAATCCATTAATTGGTTTTTCTTCATGTTTAATGGGAGCAAAGTCATCAGGTTGAAGAAACCTTATGTCATTTCTCTGCTTTCTTGCCAAAGCCTTGGGAACACCTGATGATTATTTCAATCAAACCAATCATTCACTGAACACATAATCATGAATAATTTAGTAGAGCAATAGATCTATTACTTAATATAGTGCTAACCTTTTATAATGCCTGTACCTGGGGAGAGGACTAATATCAGTGTCACAGAATAACTTATATCAGTGCTTGGGTTTTGGAGGTAACATCGTGACTCATGTAATCCTTAAACACATGCAATTATAAACCACATTATGGGAAAATAGTTAACCTTTGTGTAGCATTTAAGACTTTACAAAGTACTTTCTCAGACATTATCTCATCTGATGCTCATATCAACCCCGTGAGAGAGGTTTTATTTTGTAGGTGAGAACAAGACTCAGAGAGGCTTAAGTGATTTGGCTAAAGTTACCTAGCTGTTAAGGGGCGGAGCTCAGATTCCCCAGTCCAAAAGTCTGTGCTGCCTCCTGTACCCAGATCTCCAAGGCATGATAATAGCAGATGATAGCAGGCTTTTCAAAACAGCTTCTGGTCTCGTTCGTGGCTCCAACAGGCCATCCACATGATACTCTTTCTTCCCTTACTTTGTTGACCTTCTGTCTGGTGGCCAAGAGTTCTCATGACAGCCCTTGCCAAAGGATCATCATAAGTGGCCATTTTAAAGAAAAATGCTTGTTTGCTAGTGAACTAAATCCTGTGTGAGCTTTTCTTGCATACCAATTGTAGCGCAGCAAAAGAAGCCACACATCTTGTTTAAATGATTCCTGCCACATGACAGTCCATGGAAACAGCACACAGAATTCCACCCAACCAAGAATTACTCTTTATTTAAAATTCCTAAAGGAGACTTCCCTTGATTTAAGCTAATTTTATGAAAGTTTATTTTGCTCACTCAGTATTTAGCTTGAGTTAAGAAACTCTTCAGAATGTTCTTTATTAATGCTGTCATTCTCATGTTATCTCTCCTTCTCCCTGACTGCCTAGGATGGATAAAAGCAATGCTTTTGTTCTACGATCTGCCCTTCAGAGTTCCTTATTATGCTTCAACATCTCCCCTTTGTTCTAACGACTATTATCCTGCATTAAATACAAGCAATTAAAAATGTCATTAAATAAAACTGACATTTCTTTTATATGTCAAGTCCAGTCTTCACCAGCTAGGTAAATCATGTAGTTACAATACTCTTTTATTTTCATCTCAATTGTTAGTATTATTATTTAAATGTTTTATTCACAAATAACAGGATTCCAAGGACCATGTAAAACATGATTTTAGACAAAGCTCCTGCAAGGGTTCTGGTGACCAAGAATAGTAAAAGGAGACATAGTTCATCATTGTACATATTTAGGTAACTAGTTGTGTCTGATCCCTTCAAACTAGTGAGAGCAAACAAGTGCACAGACACATGGAATGTACAAGATGAAACATCCACCCCAATATGATCAGCCTGGAGTTTCTCTACTCCTTCCACTTCCCCATATTAGTTGAGAGTAACTTCCCCAAATACCTGATATAAAAGAACTCTAAGGAAGCGAAATGTTAATCTTTTGAATTCATTCTCAAAACATGTGAGGGGTCTAATAATCGAAATCACATTGTTTAGGATAATTTGCTCTTAACATCTCAAATTCAATTTATTAAAACATCCAGCAATAACCAGAAAACTTTAGCAATTTAGTCTGAGGACTCAAACTTAGCAAATTTGTGTCAAGGGCAATGATAAGGGGGTCCCAGCCACATTATCAAGATGGACCTTGTAGGGTGAATGACCCTTCTGACATGCCTATGGTGGCAAAATTTCCTAGGTTGGAGGATTCCAGTGCTAAAAGCAGGACTTTCCCAGAGTTTAAATTAGTCACTCTAGACCCAGTCTGAGGGAAAGTTTTCAACTAAGCTTGAGCAGGCATGAAGGATAAATTGACCATGAGCCAGAGCCAGCTAAGAGGCATTGATTTTAGAAGATCGGTCCTAGGACAGGGTAGGCTGAATCCACGCATGAGGTCCAGATCACCACAAAACAGAGACATAGCAAAATAAAATATGCATGCTGTGCTCTAGATCTAAAAATTCCTTCCAAAGGCTCAGATCTTCAGACGCAGGGCTCTTGAGATTACACTGGCTCTTTGGAGCTCAACAGTGATTCAGCCCATTGAGGTGTTCATAGCTGAATGCGCTGTGGGCCCAACTGGAGGAAGTATGTCACTGTGGGGTGTGCCTTTGCATAATATTTTTTTCTGAATCTTTCCCGTTCTCTCTGGTTCCTGGTTGCCACGAAGCGGCAACTTTCCTCTGCCACACACTTCTACCATGACGTTTCTGCCTCAGAGCCAGCCAACAATTGTCTGAGCCTCCAGAACTGTTAGCTAAGGTAAACCTTTCCTTCTTTAGTTGTGTATCTCAGGTATTTTGTCCCACGGTTGAAAAGATCGCTGCCGCCACACAGAATCCTCATTTTAGTTTGTACTCTCTGGTTGGCGGATCAGTCAGCTGTCCTCTTGCTTTTATTCAAACCAGGATGCATCACTTTCTACTTCAGTGTAAAGTGGATAGAGCAGATCTCCTATTCCACATTAATAGAAAGACAGAAGGATGCCACTGGAGTTATAGGACTTCCTTTATAGGGAAAAGTCTTCATGTGCTATTAAAAACATGATGTTTGTGGTATTCAGTTTGAGTCTCATGTACACTGAAGAACTTTTCTTTGGAAGAGAACTAAAGACTCTTTCCACTCTTTTCAGAAGCAGCCAGCGCACATGCTGCATCTATTATAACCAGGGCATTAAAAGAAAAAAATTTTCCATCTTCTGCTTAGGAAATTCTTTTTTGTGGAGATGAGTACCAGGAGTGTGACCTGCTGGAGGGGTGGGGGTTGTACCCTTATGGTCAGAAGAAGAGAAACTCAGCGGAAGGTAGAACTATCAAGATTCACTTCTTCACCACAGAAGTTTCTTCTCGCAGACCTAAAGATCTGTGATATTCTGGGCCCTGGTTTATTTTAGAAATGGGAGTGGCTTTCTCTTACAAATGTGAATCCATGACTCGAGCACTCATTTATCCTATTGTTAAGTACATGATCCTGGCCAGTTCTGTAACCTCTTAGAGAAAAACTATCTTCCTGTGGGAAACAAGCCCTGAAATAATATCCAGGGATCTCTGTGAGACTCACATAAGATACCAAATGTAGAATGCCTTGTCTGAGGCTAGTCAGTGTCCAAAAAAATGTTAAAGCTTTCCCTTTCTTATTTCTCCAACAATATCCAGTCCTCAGATGAACAAATAGCTCCCAGACAAATTTGGAAATTGTTCATTATCACCATTATTATCAATCTCAATAACAGCATGGTTAGAAGAATTTAGTTCATTTTCTTTCTCTCTTACATTTATCTTACCCTCCAATATCTAAATGTCTTTTTCTGAAGATGTTATTCATAAGAATAAATTGGTATCTAGTGGAGTCAACCTGATATTTGTACTTAAAAACCTCTAAAATACATTTGAATATTCAATTCATCTACCTCTTTTTGTGTATGTCTACATACAAATGAGCTTTTTTCTAGACAAGGCACACTGTAAACAGTAAGCCCCATGTAGGACCTCACTATATGTGACTATCATCAAAGTGAAATCACTATAACCAGGTAGAAGGGTGAATCCTATACTTAAAAACCCTTGAAGTTTATTTTTACTTGTATCACAAATACAATCATCAGGAAAAAGATTACATAAAGTTCATCCCCATTTTTGAATGATACTAAATATTACAAAAATTAATTCTTTCCAAAGTAATTCATAAAAGTTAATATAGCCTTGTCTACATAATGATCTTTCAAGTCACTACAAACCAGCATCCATCATAGAAGCTTGCTAAAAAAATCAGTGAGCTATCAAAGGGATTTTGTCAATTTTGATTTTTATTTCTGGTGAAAATTAAGAAGCATTGCCATGTGCCAGGTACTGTCCAGATCATAGCAAATACGTTAGCTAAACTGGCTTAACTCTCAGAATACTTCTGTGCTACAGAGTGTATGATTATTCCTATTAGAGGTGATGAAACTAAGAATTATAAAATAGCAGAAGATCCCTTAACTAGTGACAACAGAGGCAAAGCTTAAACCTATGTCTTTCTGATTTCAAGGCTCATACTCAGTAGCCATTAAGCTAAGTGACAGAAAAAGGGAATTGGTCTTCTTTTAGGTCATATTATAATTCTACCTAAGAAAAATTTTAAATAGCTAATTTCACCTTACATTTATTGTGGTGTTAAATGATACACCAAAATATTTATCTTCCAAATTGTCCTTCAAGTCCACATACCAGTAGTCATAGACTGTATTTTCTGAGCCTCAGGCTTGGATCACACTTATTCTACAGAAAATAATATCCCTGTCAAATAAATTCTTTTTCCCAAATAACTGCATAGACTTCACTTGAGTAGTTTAAGCAAATGTTCTTTAATGTCCCCTTTATTGTGGCTGGAAGGTAGAGGGAGACTAAAAAGCTCTGAATTTCATTCACTTCAAAAACAGAATCTCAAAAGATTTGAAAAAAATGTTCTACTTTTTCAACTCAACTTTCAAAGATTTTTAATGGTTAATTTGATATCCTAGAGTATTCAGCAGTGTCCTCTAATGAGCTTAAAACTGGACTTCTTTCTATAGACTTTGTTTCCAGATAATGATTTAAGACCACCTCCTCCTACCTTCTCTGGGCATTGATGTCATTAGGCTCAAAGTCAAGCATGAAGGTGAACAGATGTCAATTTATGACCATTTAGAACTACACTCTCTGTCTCACCCACAGCAAACCTCCTTTCTTCACTCCTGACAGGGCCTTCATTAGCTGGATCAGATAAAAAGGAGGAAATAGCACTGCCTGGCAACACAGACTGTTTCCCTATTCCTCTTCCTCTTCCTGGAGGTTAATTCAGAGATAACGGAAACATTGTAACTCAAAAGAGGATGTCTCTGAATGTAAATCAAGTCAATAGTTTAAAATTATGGTGACACAGTTGAGGTTCATGGTTGACTTTTTCTGTACTTTTATGGGCAGAAATACATCAAGGCAGTCTCCTCTCTATCCAAGATATTTCAAAATGAATGTCAGACCCCCAAATGAAATAAAGTAGGTTAAGGTAAAAAATGTTTATCTTTCAGAGTTTTTGCACTCCATTTCCAAATGCCTAACCTTAACATGTGGAAAGCCACTGACACTACTCATAACTACTTCCTGAATGCATTGGTTTCTCTCTGTTCCCTTGCATGGCTCAGTCTTTACTCCAGCTGCCTTTGGGCTGCTGTTCTGCCCACTAAGAAACCTAACGTGTGTGCTTTCTTTCCTGAGCTTCCACCTAACTCCCACCATTGTAGTGTATCATGCCTTCTGGTCCACTGTTCACCTGCTCAACACCTGGCTCATCCAGACTTGACCTGGTACAACACCCCACCACCCCTCTAGTTTCAGTGTAATAAACATTTCCCCTTCTTTATTTCTAGCTCACTTGCATTTGAGGTCTAGAATTTCCCTCCTTGGCTAGACAAGTTCTTCATTTACATTTTAGGGAGCCACTCCCTTCACAGCCACCAGGTGTCTTTATGTGCTCACGCAAAGCCACTTCCATAGGCACTTTGAGAGTATGAACATATTTTCAAAAAGTTCCCATAATCGATAGAATAAAGGACAATCCAGGGAGCTTGGCATTTAAGGCTTCCAAAGCTTTACTGTATAAATGGATTTTTCCCCAACAACTCCAGGTTATATTGATCTCCTTTTCTCAGAAACTTTTCAGCATTGATATCTGTATCAGTCATTGTTACACTGAATTATATGCTTCCTTCTACTATTACAAAAGGGTTTTACATGTATTTCTTGCCTGTCCTATCAACAAGTGAAAGCTGAACCCTATCATAATAGATTTTGTGGCATCTGCTCTCGGAACCAAACAAATTACAGGGACCTTAAAAGGTGATTATTAATACAGTGAGAATGAATGTGTGACTAGACATAATGCTATCTCAGGATATAAATAACTATAAGAAATGAGGAAAGGTAAAAAGTGCAGCTGAGGGGGAGAACACTCTAGGTGTTTTTCCAGCCCACTTGATAAATCCCAAACTTCACTTTTAGCCAGGCTTAACGAAGAACATGGTAAGGTCAGTTGTTCTATCTCCCTTCTTTTATTCTGGTAAGGGACTAGGAGAGGCGAAGGTAGTACACCAATTGCAAATAAGACATTCTCTTTCCGTTTTCCTTTTTCCCCCTGCTTTGAACAGTAGTGTTCAACAGACATAACTCATAGAGGAGGGCAGGGAGGGGAAGAGGGAGTAAGAAGGAGGGAGTCCGTCACTCCTCCCTGGCACAGCTGGAGGAGAGCAGCCTTGCTCTGCCCAGAAGGCAGGAACAAACGTCACTCCATTCCGGACCACTGAGCAGACCTTTGCACGGGATAAAACTTCTAGGGACTGGAGGGACCTATTAGAGAAAAACTGCTTAACAGCTGAAGAGGGGCAGCCACACAAACAGGCTCAAGGATGGAGCCCAAATGCCTCTGGGGCAGGCTGACCACATAAACAGAAAGAGCAGAGAAATGAACCATGACTGAAAGGAGGCAGATGAGCTGATTAGTGAAACCCCCCCAAATATGGTTGTTGAGGATGTTTGTGGTAGATACAGGTTTGGAGAAGATGAGCATTTTCAGAGAGGTCAGGAGATGTCAGCTTAGAAGCTTCCACTAACTCTTTCAGAAGAGTGAAAGTGCGCCTCAAGGACTTCATTTTGTCTGATTCCGTGGGATGGATGACTTGGTTTTCTTTACAAGACTGTAAGGAATGAGAGGAAAACTGACACAGGAAGGATTTGTTTTAGCACGGACAGCATGAGAGCATTTTGAGATCAGGATTTTTTAAGTCACTCAAGCCCTCAGCAATGGGGCTGGGGGAGCAACCACCAAATCAGGAACATGAGGAAAGACCCAGGCCCAAAAGAACATCTGAAGGGCAGCTAGTCTTTCTTCTGAGGCTTTTTCTGCATGTGATAAGACTGTGCTCCTTTAAACAGAAGATGAGTCACTGAAGTTTCTGTAAGGAAATTTTTGTCCTTGAGAAGAAAATTCTTCTACAGCCAGGACTGTAATGTGAATAAAGCTCAGGTGAGCAAAGACGTGTGCTTTCCTTTAACTCATGGTTTCAGCATTGGATAAGTTTTAATAACGTTGTCATGTTTCACATACCAATTGCTGTAATGTGTTTGGTTTAATAAGACTTGGAAATGGAAATAGTTGCTACTGATAAGCCCAGATGGCAATACAATAGTGTGCTGAATTAATCTGATTTTCCAAATAATATTGGACTTTTTAAATAATAGAATATAGCAGTAAAATATATTCTGATTAATTATTCTAGAATATGGGCTCCCTTGGTGAGGTGAGAGAGGGTTTGGGGGATTTCAGCATAAAACTCAGTCTTTTGCCACTTATGAAAATTGTATTCCACATAGTCTATTTTTTATATTCCCAATTTTCATTCACACATCACATCTGAGCATGAAATTATGCAATACAGGCAAAGAACAAGGACAGCAGAGGGTCATAGATGTGTGTATTGAAACAGAATGAAGCAGGTTATTGCTCTTTCTTTGAGGACAGAGCTTCTGGATGTCCCCACTTGCCCTGTTCTGGGTGATGAGTCTCAGCTTTGTATATCCAGCAATGCAATTTTGTTAGGCACCTGGGAAGAGGCTCTCACTAACTACTGATCGCAATACTTCACTACCATTTGAAATACGAAGATGGCTTTGAGACATGCCTCTGGAAATAACAAAAAGCATCCTTCCTCATTATATAAGTGTCCTTGTGCACAGGCTCATAAGATTCCATTCACTCTACTGGCTTTCTCTCCAAACTGCTGTGCATCAACTAAATGCCTTCTGCATGTCACCCTCCCCCTTTCAATGTCATACCAGTCCCCTCTCTTGTTGGAACATCCTTCTTGTGAATATGTGGTCCCTTCATCTCTGCCATGGCTTTAAATCCATTGGTCAAGTTCTGACTAGGGTTACAACTTGACATCTTGGTAAGAGATTTGTAATCTAAGACAATCATTCTTCAGGTGCTTCTCAACATCCCAAGTATAAGCACTGTTATGGGCAGGCTGCTTCATCCAAAGGCCAGTGCCATCTTTTGTGTATTCTTAAAAGTCATTTCAACCTCAGTTTCACAGACAGCCACTTTTGGTGTAGAACTCCTTCTCATTTTGTAGACAGGCTTATTTTATTTCCTCAGAGATGTCTAGGAGAAGAAATGCTGCCCACAATCAAGTTCTCCAGAAAGACCTCAGTGGTAGAAGGGGAGATGAGACGTGGGTGGCCAGTGATTTAGGTCAGGCTCTGAACTTAGTCTTAAATAACAGAAGTTGTCCACCTAACCATGGATAACAAGTAGTACTTTTCACAGTAAAATGTAGCTCTCATTAGTTAGAGCTAAGTCTTAAATCCGTTATAATTAGACATTTCCCAAAATGACTTAACCAACACAAAAAAATGTGGCCTCGCTGGTGGTTTAGTAAAAATGAAATGATAATTGATTAAAATGAAATTGATACAAACATAGTAATTCTGCCAGGAAAGCACTTACTTGATAAATGCATTCATAAATTGTTTTAGTTAGGATTTTAAACTGTTTGGGGCAAAGATGGTATATGGGAGTGAGGGGATATGTAACAATAGAGAAATTAGAAGTAAACAACAGCATTTGTCTTATTATCCATGAGATAAAGCCCCATGTTTAGGTTTTGAGTGGGGCAATATGGAGTGAATAGCAATGATCTGAGATGAATTCATTAATTCTAATTTCAGACAATAGTCTTGTTTTTGAGATAGTTATCAAGGAGACTCTCCTTCTTACCGGGGAAGAAGAGGTGCATGGGAGAGAACATGCAAGTAGCCAGTACAAACCAACTAGTTGGGTCAGTGAACACTATCCTGAAAGAAGGAAGGCAAAGAACACCCAGCCTTCTGCCTCCCAAGCTCCCACTGGAGTTCAAACTGAAAAGAAGAGTGTATCTTTATTCATCTTTGTACAAACCAATAGCATCCGGTAGAAGGGGTCACACAGAGAAAGTGCTAAGATGTTTGTTGAACTGAACTGCATGATGGCATATACATGCTTTCAAAGTGTTAAAAGACTAAATGCTTATTCTAGTCAAAAACACTGTAGAAGTGACAGAAGCTTAGAAAAATGTGTTTGATAAAGAGCCAGTTTGGCTAATAGTTTGAGTGTCTGACAGCTGCATCTGAAGAAGTCGGTAAATGACTTGCCATAGGATGGTAAAAGATTCATTACGCCAATCCTGAATCCCAAACGGAGATGGACCAGCTGAGTGAAAGGAAAATCAATAAAAGGAAGCAAACAGACATTTCATGCTTTAATATACAACAGGAGCAAAAGCCCTGTATTCCTCTTCCATGTTCAGATCCATCTAGAGTTCTGCAAACAGAGAACCGGAGTTCTGGAAAAGGTCGAGTTTTTGAGTGCTCATTTTCAACAATGAGTAATTGCTAACGGGAAAATTCTGAACCTAAGGAAACAAACGAAAGATAGAGCTCACAGGTTAAGATGAGATTGGAATTTTCTGGGACAGCAGACCAGCACATTCGGTGCCTGCTGTGACAGCCATGGCCTTCCTTTTCTCTGTTCTGTTCCTGCTTCCTGCTGCGAATACAGACAGATGACCATGTCCTTTAAGGCATCTCTGTAACTCAGATTTCAACCAAAGGTGCTCCTTCCTCCTTGGGATCCTAACTGTAATATCAGCCCGAACCTCCTCTACTGAGCTCTCCATGCACCAGGATGGATTTCCCCCAGTTGTTCTGATTTCCAGAGCAGGTCCCGGGTGTGTGGTTATCTATGGTTCTCATTCATTTTCTAACACATACAGTAGTTCCAGTTATAGATTCACTACTAGAATGAATGTGTTCTACCCCATATACAAAAGTTAAGCATCTTCCAGGTCCCATCAAAAACTAAAGCCAACCACAAGCCCACTTTGTGTACAAAAAGGTAAATTGTGGAGGTAGTTTACAACAGTACAAACCACTTCAAACTGGCCAGAAGACATACCGGACTGCAAAAAATACCCTCCTCTAGAGGCTTTTTATTGGCCAGATAACGTTCCTTGGAAACCCAACTTTTTACCACCTCTCTGCCTCCTTTCACTTTTCTTTTCTTTTCATTTTTAAACCATTCACACTGCTTAATGAAGTTAGTAAAGATTAGCAAGGCAGCTCATTTTCTGTTCGAAGATTCACCTGGGGACAGTGATGGCTGGGCAAAGATCTCTTGCCGTGAACCCAACCACGTTCCCCATGGTGTGTCCAGTACGGTGTCAGGGACATGCCCAGGCTGACATAGAACAGGCCAGGCCGCAGACAGGACACCAGTATTCCCTGAACAGCTTCCCAATGGCAGTCAGGCATCCAAATGTCCAGCATGGATAGCACCCAACATGAGACCCATCAATTCTCCCCTAGGGCCACAGAACTCTTAAAAATCTCATCATCCTTCAGGTTAAGGGACCCTGAGAAGTGCTTCAGATGACCTTCCTCAGGCTGGGAGAATGCCTGTCTCAAGTACTTACATCCCATAGAAAGGGTAACCAAGGCAAAGTTCTTCCAGTTCCTCCCTGAAACCCAACCTGACCTGAGGGAGAAGCTCAGAGTTCACTTGACACCCTCACAGTTGCCAGTTCACCTCATCCAACCCGAATTTCTTTCTCCTTCTCCTATTCCTCCTTACCATTAGGGTTCTATATTCTTCTCCTCTTACTATTCACAAAGTGCTTCTCCACTGGAAGGGCCTTGCCCCCGGGGGACATTTGACAATATTACCAGAAGTTTTTGGTTGCCATAATGAAGGAATGTTGGTTATTGTCTAGTAGCCCAAGTCCAGGCATGCTGCTAAACCTAACTGTGCAGAACAAGCTTCACAGCAGGAGGCTTCAGCCCTCAGTGGCACAGAGAAGGCTGGAGTTTGAGAAACCTGACCTAGAGCAACTTACCTTCAGCCAGCTCCATTCCCAAAGATAGGCTTTGCTTTATCCCAATACCTCTGCCATTCTTAGAAGGTCACTGGATTTTGAAAGAGTACTCTCATACTTTGGTTGTACAACAAGATCCAGATTGATGTTCTCTTCCCTCAGAGCAATCCATGGTCCCTCTTTTCCTCTGCTCTACCTGTGCTTTCATGGCATGTTTTACACACCATCATTCTGTCATCCATCTACCTAGTTAGAACATAGTTGCTTAGCAGCATAGATCATTCCCCTTGATCTCTCCTAGCACAGTCCCTGGCATAGAACTGGCATTTAATAATACTTATGGAATTGAACTGAATGATTATAGCGCAGCTCCTCCAATGTTAGTATCAAGCTTGGCAGAAAAGTGGACAGAGATTATCTTGGCAGCTTAAGGCAATCATAAACTCCTGTCAGACAGGAAAGCCATGCCTTGCAATAGGGATGACTATATGATCATGCAAGGTATGGCCATAATGGAAAAGATCACACATTGGTCCTTTCAATGAAGAGACCCAAAAATGACTAAACATAGCTCTCAGAGGCTCCCGTTGTCAGCAGAGAATCTCAACCAGAGGAGAGCATTGCCATTCCAATTTTGAGCGATGCCATCACAGCTTCCAATCTGCATTGCAATCAGGACTATTTTAAAAGAAGAGGTGTAACAGCCTATCTAAATATTGCTAAAGAACACATAAATGGCCATTTCTCTTGACTGAGTAATGATAAGTGATACAATTATTTTAGAATTGGTAGCAATTTTCCAAAGCTCTGTGTGCAGTCCATGAAGTAATGGAATATCAAATGGTAATTCTGGGATAAACAAGCAGTTAATGAAGAAGGGAAAAAATGATGCTCATGCATAAGAAAAAGGATGTCTAAAAGAAATAGGAAATTCCACTACAGTAGTTCTAATCCACTACTGTGATCTCATCTTGCAGTTATTGTTACAACCAGCCATCTAACCACGAGCTGGATACATAAGCACAACTGGAACCACAGGCAATACATATATTAAAATATTATATATATATATATATATATATATATATAATGTATATATGTATATGTCAATGATGGTCAGACTTTGATGCTTTTTACAGATAGATATTCCATTGTTTTAAGTAAAGATAAAATAAAAGAAACCAAAAAATAGTAAAGAGAAATTTCACAGAAGCCATATGGATTTTGCATGACTTTGTTGACTTTTCCCTGCCATAGTTCACGCCCACTGACTGCAGTCTCTTGCTTCAGCTTCAGATACCTCTCCTGAAGCAGATACTGCCCACTGCAGGCCCAAAAGCTAGTTCCCCTTCCTTCTTGTGGGTAGGCTTTCAGGTACCAGTGTCCATTTGCTTGAGGATATAATGGTCCCTCAAATAGTGCTTTATTCTAATCTACTATAGTCATCTCTTGGTGTGTGTATGGGATTGGTCCCATAGATACCCCCATGAATACCAAAATGAATGGATCGCAAATCCTTTATGTAAATTGGTATGGTATTTGCACATAACTTGCATATATCCTACCACCCCCATTTACTTTAAATTATCTCTAGATTACTTATGATATATAAAACAATGCAAATACCATATAAATTCCGTTGTTTAGGGAATGATGGGAAGAAAAAGAATCTGCATATTCAGCATTTATGTCAATTTTAACATATTTCTGAACCCTTTTGCTTTGAACCAACAGATGTAAAAACCAAAGATAGGATGGTCATTTATATTTCTCAACCAAAAAGCATCCCCACTGGAGCCTTTGCAGATAATGTTTTCTTTAAATGCTCTACAAATTTCTTCACCACACCTGTGAAATTTTATACTATAAATATCACTGCCCTTTAAAGACCACAAAGCATTGTAATATCTAAGGATTTTTTGGCCCACTACAAGGCATAATAACGGCCTCATCAAGATATCCCAGTCTTAATTTCTGGAACCTGTGAATGAGGTAGATTATTTGACAAAGAGGAACAAAGATTGCAAATTAAAATTAAGTTGCTCATCAGCTGCGTTAGAGATATATATACTGTCCTGATGAACCCAATGTAACCAGAATAACTTTCAATGGGAAGAGAGAGGCAGAAGTCAGAAAACAAAACAGTCCATGATGAAAAGAGATTCATTGCTGGCATTGATGGTGAAAGGGGTCCAGGAGCCAAGCAATGTAGGCAGACTTGAGAAGGTGAAAAATGTAGGGACATGGATTCAGAAAGGAACACAGTGGGCCGGGGATTTATCTCAGTGGCACAGTACCTGCCTAGCAAGCATGAAGTCCTGAGCTTGGTTCCTGATACCAAAGAAGAAAACAGAGAAAGAAACACAATTCTGCTAAATAATTAACACACTTTGATGATAATTCAGCAAGACCCATTTTGGGCTTCCAACATTCAGAGCTGTAAGAAAATAAATTTGCATTCTTCTAAACCACTGAATTTATCTGAATTGATCAGCAATCTGTAATAGCAACACAGGAATTCACAGATCCCTCATCAAACGAGCCAATTTCTGTCACCATTTGTGATGACTGCATCACTGTGGAGAAAGGGTACCCAACTGTAGGTATCAGTTACAGTTCAATAGGGTACCAGGTTTACTGTTACATCAGGTGATGTGTGATGAGGGTGAAGAGCGTGCTGGAAGCCTGGAGATGGGCATCCAAAGGTGATTGTGAAGACTGGAGCTTCTTTGCCTTTTCATTCCCTTCAGGCCGCAAGCCAGCTGGTTGATGCCACCCGTGCCCAGGGTGGGACTTCCCTCTTCCTAAGTCTACCATTCATCCACACCCAGGACAGCCGGGCATTTTGCACTCCAGCTGACACAACCATTAGCTATCACATTGTAATTCTCTCCCTTTTCCCAAATACAGATTCAGAAACCGGCAGACCACATTCTGACTAGGGATGTGAGATAAAGATTTTCTGAGAGTTTCTGTGTGTCTCTTTTTATTTTTTATTTTTTATTTTTTATTTTTTTGCTCTTAAATAAAATGGTGCGGAGGTCCATGAAGAGAGACAGCTCTTATTTCTTTACAGATGGGGCTATCTATATGTGACCCCTGGATTTGCTACAGTGCAACCACATGAGCAGACAGATGAAGAGAAAGCCCACACGCCAAGGGCAGCAGAGCAGAAACTGTTCATTCACTGCTTCTTTTAGCTAGATGAAGGATGTATCTCTATGGCTTCCCATCAAAAGTAGTTTTTCTTTCCTTACTAGAAATGGACTTATTCTATAAACAAAACTACTCCACACTAGGTGAACAAAGATATTTGAAGTAAAAGGTAAGTGAGAGATTATAGGAATGAGATTCTAATTGAAGATGGTTAGCTGACAATTAAAAACCCCAGAATAGCACTAAAGATCCATTTTGTGCTGGCCTTCGCACCCGGAACTAGCCCATTCTTTCCTACTTAAGCATCACACAAAAACCCAGGCCCTATTCTAAACTCCATGCTCTGTACAGTCCCTGAACAATTTGCCATTGTAAACAGCTGTCTCACCTTCTCAGTTCCTGTGCAGCTGAGAGGGATGATCTGCAGGCCCCTTTACCCAACTAACACTTTCCCAGCCCTCACGATGCAACTCAGGCATTGACTTCAAGAAACCAAGCCTGGCTCCCTCTCCTCTAGAGAGAATGAAACATTAATCGCTTTGCCTATGTGCCCACAGAGACTCAGACACAACTCCATCCTGCAGTTTTGTTAGACTTGCTAGGGTTGCGTGATTCAGCATCTGTTTCTTCTTCTCTAAACTGGACTCGTAGGTGGAGACTTCACAGGTAACCCCCATACCTAGTACTGTGCCTGACCCAGCAGAGGAGGGAGGAGGAAGGAGAGAGGGAAGCGTGATTAGTATGAATGAGAGAGCAGGAGTCTGGAGCGTGGATGAGACTTCAGGCCTGAAGATAACTATTTGGAAGGTGCTCTGCATGCAGATGACAGTGGGAACTAAAAGCCGAGAGGAGACTGCCAAGCAGGACTCCTGCAGAAACTCCTATCATTTGGGGTGTGAGGGGCACAGGTAGTAAAGGGAATACAAGGAATCCTGCCTGCTGCTAAAGGACACGTTTTCAGAAAAGGGTACCGACAGTGCTGGAGAACAGGACGCAGAGGGGTCAAGAAGGAAGGTGGCCAGAAAGAGCCCTGAGAGAGCCCCTGAAAGATGACTTGGACTTGACCTTTGAGAGACAGATGCTCCCTAAGAAAGTAATTCCATGAGAGTGAGCAGAGGAGAGGGAAATGGCACAGATTATGGGAGCAGTGCACATCCTTAGGGGCACACACTGAGCACACGCCGTCACTCAGGGCAAACCCTAAGAGGAAGAGAACAAAATATACAACCGGACCTTCTTTCTTTCATATGCAAATAGGTGATAATCCTAAAAAACTATTTTTATTTAATTAAAAAGAAGGTCTTTCTATATTTTGGTCTATTCAGGAATAAGCCCTGGAATGTCGATTTTCCAGTGAGGATATAAAATGTAACCAGCCCTGCCGAGACTGGATAGGCAGCCTGGAGACTGGCTGCGTGGTGTGGACTTAGGGCCAGACCTCTTTGCTCCAAGGCCAATGGCAGGAGACCAGGAGCCAGGAAACCCAAGTCCTGTTTCTTGGCTTCTCAATAATCAACAGTGCTCACCATAAAGTCCTTCATCACGCTGGACTTCTATTTCCTCCCTTCCAGTATGCTGTGGCTCTCTGATCCCACTCACTGGTATCAGGAGATAATTTAACCATTCAATGAATATTCACCTATTAGTTCAATGTGCAAAGCATTAAGCTAAGAGGATAATTCTTCTAATGGAAAACTCTGGTCCCTGTTATCACACAAATCTCTCCTGGGAAAAGTAACAGTCTGAGGAGTTCTTAGTCATTAACATTAATGTGTAAATATTTCGTTGGTTGCAATAATAATGGCAAATATTTCTTAAGAACTGCTGCATGCTAGACTCTAAGCTTCAAGCCTCACCTGTGTTTTCTCTTTTAATTGTCACAAAAACTATATGAGGTTAAGAACATTGGTTATCTCAGTTTACAGATCAGGCAGGCAGGATTCAGAGAAGTTTTTGCACACCATCATCACACAGAGACATCATGGGACAGGTACCAGCACAGGGTCAAACGCAGACAGCATGGCCTTACAGCCTACTGTAGTCACCAGGGTTCTCCAGAGAAGTAAAACCCATAGCGTTTTGCTCAAATGAGATCAGCTATTTATTCCATTCAGGTCCTCAGCTGATTGGATGAGGCCCACTTGCATCATGGACCGCAATCTGTTGTACTTAAAGGTCAATGATTTAAGTGCCAATCGCAGCCAAAGCACCCTTAAGAAACACTTGGAATAACGTTTCACTGTATATCTGGGAAACATGCCGCAGTTACACGGTCATAAAATTAACCATCATACCTATGCACTTAACAAAATGAGCTGTTCAATAACTTTTTATAATATTACTCCATCTCAACATATTTCCTTTTAGATGCATTTTTATTCATTTAGATGCCCAAGCCAAAAGTCTGAGATATCCCCAACTCGTCTCTGTACACCCAGCTGCTTACAAAGACCTATTGGCTGTATTTCCTAACACAGCTCCTGTTTGGCAGCTCCATCCTCACTACCTCCACCTTATTTAAAGCCTTGTCATTTGTTGCCAAGACTATTGCAATAACCTACTAACTCACCCTGCTGCCTGCAGATGGATTGAATCTCTCCGTCCATTTTTCAACCCACTGTCAGAGAGACCCTCCTAAGGCACAAATCTGGTCACACTGCTGCCCTGTTTTAAATCCTTCAATACCCCCATCTCCTTAGATCAGAGAAAAGTTCCTGTGCAATCCTGTCCTCATTCATTTTCCAGGCTCAACTCAGGTCATTCCCCCCATAATCCTATACTCCTTGCCATCCACCTTATAAAGTTCTGCAGTCCCTCAAAATGGTCATGTCCATCCTTAGTTCTAAATTTGGGGAGATGCTCTTCCCCCTCTATTTCCAGTGCCAGCCTCATGTTCCCCAGTATCAGCTCAACACTGTTATGTCGTGAAAGCGTTTCCTGCCATTGCTGGGCAAAATAAGTTTTATGTCTAACTCTACACTGTCTAATACAGAATTTTTCAACCACAGGAAATAATTCTTCCTCTGGCCTATAAATCCCTAAGAGACAGTGCCATATTCTGTAATTTTGGTAACCCGAACACCTAACAACATAGTTCTTGAGTAAATGAGATCAAGCACATTCTACAATATTGAAGGTCTCAGCGAGACACAACCTTTTAGAGAATGCATTTGTTTCCTTCCCCATTAGCTAAAATAAAAAAGCATTTTAGTATCCCCTAATGTGATACAGGTCTCAAACACACTAAGGCTATCTAAAAATAGAAAGTAAGTCTATTTTTCTTGAGAAAGTTCACAGCACTATATTTTTTCTTTCAGAGATTAAAAAGATAAGTTTCACAATCTCCAAGAAAAGTCAATGACCAAGACTGGAAAAAAATTGATAGAACACTGAGAAAGGAAAAAGCAAGGTTGGATTATCTCTTTAAGATATCTGCAAACCTTAGAATCTTCCAACACAAAACAGGTGAGGAACTGAATTGTTTTAAGCAAGCTACAGTGTATTCCTCTTGCTACCCCCAGCAGCTGTGAATTTCATTTCTTGACCTGTGAGAACTGACCTGGGGATTTGAGGTGCTCTGTAGACCACAGCTGTGACAGTATATGATTCATGGGACCACAGGTCACCTTCATCCTAGACAATATTAGCTTCACAATTCTTTGTAAACATGAGATTATTGATAATCTGGGCACATGGGGCTGTAATAAACCATGGATTCTAGAAGTCATTAAAATAAAGCCACAGCATAATTATGTCCCAGTCACAGAAAAGAAGAGAAGGTCATTGCTGAGGAAGCAGGGAGTTCAGGACTCACTCAGCTTAACCAGGGTTCTGAGATAGGCACTGGAAAGGGACACACGAGTGTGAGCAGCATTCACATCAACACCACTAACCTCCCACCCCCCTCCTGGTCTCTGTCTAGGAGATGCTGCTATCCAAAGCTAGCAAAAAGAGGACTACAGCTCCAATGACAAGGACAATCAGACCACTGCATAGTTCAGGGTGAGGACCCAGTAAGAAATCT
>PVLD010004227.1:0-72500 GCA_004027595.1 Dinomys branickii | reverse complement strand
AATCCAAAGACAATTATCCTTATGAAGGATATAAAAGAAGAAGATACAAATACACCCAAAGAAAAGTGATGTAACAATGGAGGCAGGGCTTGGCGTTATGCAGCTGCAAGCCAGGGAATGCCAAGAATTGTTGGCAGCCACCAAAAGCTATGAGAAAGGAATAGAATAATTTCTCCCTCAGATCTTCTATAAGGATCCAGCCCTCCCAACACCTTGATTTCAAACATTTGGTTCCCTAACTGTGGAATAATACATTTCTGTGGTTTTAAGCTATTCAGAGTATGGCAATTTGTTAAGGCAGCTCTAGGAAACTAATACAGACACTAAGCCGGCAGCAATCAAGCCTACAGCTGCTGTAGCCATCTTTCCACCACATGGTAAAAAAATAATAATAAATACAGCCTATGCACAAGAAAGCAAACCAATACCTGGAGCAAGACACATTCCTGTCAACTTCATATTAAAATGTAAAATGTGAAGCTAAGCTCACATGAAGACAGACTGATCCCAAGATTTCTTTCAATCGCTGAATCCTAAAGTCCAGCACTGGATGAAGTTCACCTCTTTACTAAGACGGTGAAATAAATGCTCTCCTTGCTAAAGGCATGCACGAAGTGTTGCAGTCACAAAGAACTCAACCAAAACTACTGAGGGGAAGCCAGGATGGCCTCACTGGGGAGTATCACTTACACTAGGTGCTAAGGAAAAAAGTCTGTCCAGGCAGATGCCATGCACGCAGCATTTCCAGCCAATGGAAGAGGCTCCATGCAGCCACATTGGAAAAAGCTCGGGTCTTAAGTTATAGCCCGAGAGTGCAATAAATGAAGAGAAAAGGGAGGGAAGTGTTAAGAAATTAGGCTGCCCGAAAAGACTTGTGTCTTCATCCTCCCTGCAGCTTGACAAGACAAGGATGGTGCACCCACCTACGGAAACAAAATTGCCACCCCAAAAGAGAAAGAATGAGAGGTAGTAAAAAGCGCACATATTGGAGTCAAAAGAGTCCGACCTTTGTATCCTACACCACAACTTCCCGTCTTGAGCTGTGATATTCTGTTTTTTAACTTTGTTTTCGCTATCTGTAGAATACAGATAAAATCTACCTCACAGCAAATAATTAGGTAGTACATGTAATGCAAGCACTAATAAATAATAGTTCCCTCTCCTTTCAAGGAATTTTCTAAGAAGAATTTCCAGTTTGGGGACCACTGGTGAAGGAAAAGGAGAAACACAGAAGTCTCCATCTTCTACTGAGGCTTTTTGGAACTCAGGCAGGAAATAACTCACATCTAAGAGATATGGTCCATGTTGAGATTTATAAGTCAAAAATAATTAAGTTGAATCATAATGTTATATACTTTAAGTAAAAGATACGCTAAACCTAATTTCTACAAAGAAAAATATCAAATTACCCATTCCTGTGACCTTTGACTGTGTGAACCAAGGAGCATTTCTAGGATCAGCTCTGTTTTATGAGAGCACAAAAATGTCCAGAAAGCTCCATAATGATTAATGAGTCTTAAAATGAAGCAATAACATGAAAGAGTAAAAAACAGCACCAAGAAATATGAGTTAAGAGGAAAATGTTTAGAACTATTAAGAACACCCTAAATTCCAGGTCCTCCTGACACCTAGGAAAAATAGCAAAAAGATCTGTAAGTGGATATTACTTTAAAAAATAAAGTAACAACAATGGGAGGGCATTTAACTTTTAGGCTCTTTTTCACTAATATACAGTTAGAGTAAAATTTTCCCAGGAAATAATTTAACAGATGTTCTACCCCTGAATCATCCATTCAGGGAAGCATACAGTCATCCTGGACACACCCAACTCAGTATAAAGATGCAAGGACATGCCCTAGTATCGGTCCAGCTGTCTTAAAGCAGTTTTACTCCAAGGGTGTTGATCTTCCTAACATCAAGTGACCTCATCCCTACAGACCTTACACCTTGCTTCTTCTTGTGCTAATGCCAACTCACACACTTCTTCCAATCCAACGCAACCCCAGTCTTGGCTTAGACCTGTGATAAAATTCTAACTTACCTTCTGCTTCCATATTGTCCCTGCAACCCAGTTTCTTTGTGTGATCTTCTTATAGAGTCAAGTACATCATGCCAGTTTGCCAACCACTTCAGTGACTTTCTATCACATAACAAAACCTACACTTGCAGGCATGGCTGACCTACCCAACTGCAGACAAGCAAGGTCTTAACCACTCCTCTCACAGGCTGGCCCCCTTGCTGCCTTCCAGCCACACTATGCCCTGTGTGTCTCTGAAATGAACCATAAATATCCATTTGTTTCTTTCTTAATGCGACACAGTTTATCATTATTATCTTTTTTAAAAAAAAAAAATCAGTTTTATCACTAGATTCTAAGCCTCTGGGAGCCTGGGACCAAGAATAACTCTTGAAACCTTGTACAAGCATCCAGGGTGTATTGAAGGATAGATAAACAAGCACGTCCCCCAACCACTGGAGCCACAACTTTAAATATCAGAAGCTTTGAACCTTTAGGGTATGTTTTCTTCAGTAAGCAGGTCATACATTCATACACCTGAAATACTCAAAGCCATTTGGAAGAGAAGGAACACGTTCCACAGATTAATTTCCCTGAGTTTTGCATCCATCCTATTTGTCAGACACAGCAGAGCTCTGATCCTTAACTCAGCTTTTTTCTACCAGAACTGTAGATCCTCCATCTGGTTCTGGTTCTCAGAATCAATTTTAGCAACCTGGGTGTTGAACTTGCTGTCTTCTACTTAAACTACTGCTTCTGTTTCCAGTCTAAAGTCTGGCCCTGAAATCTGGTTTCCTGACTCTCACTCCTTCGCATACTCCTTCCTGTTGCAGACCCAGCCACAGCCCCATAGGCCATGTCTCCCAAGTGCTACCAGCAGGACATGATGCTGACCCTGGGCTGAGCAGGCCACCTCTGCTACGGAATTCTTTCATGCAGATGCCTAGCCTGACCCAGCCACCTTCCAAAGCCATCTGCTTCTTGATGTCCTGTCTCCAGGATACCCTCTCTGTTGTGTGTCCATCTACCCACTCATTCAACAAACATTCTTTAGAGATTCTCCTATATTTGGCAACTATACACAATACGAAGACAAATAAGGTATGCTCCGTTTCTAAAGAAAATTGAAATAGGAAGTGATATATTTGCATGGTACCATAGGAACAGACCCAGGGTTTACAATGGCCCACCTCTCACTTTCTACCTGATCTGGACAAAATTTTTAGGTAAGAGTTTCTCCTTCCTATAGGACCCTGAAATTTGCTTGCCTTAGTTACGAGCAAGCACTATAAACTGGAATGTGTCTACCTTGCTTCCCCTGAGAATCAGCTGACCTCAACAGGATATTGACCTATTAGATCCCATTGGTTGTGCCCAAACCTCCCCTTAACAGTTTTAGTTAAACTTCTGCTTATTGCTACCTAATCCATAAAACAGAAGCCGTTTCTCCTGGATTTCTGTGATGCCTCCAGATGTCTGAGATTAGAGCATTTTCTCTACTGCAACAGCGTTTCTTCTGAATAAAATGTCTCTTTATCTAAGTCAGGATTAGTTTTCATATAACAGAACACAAGGAAGGAAAACTTAGCTGGGAAGAGAAGGGAATGGAGATCAGTGAAGGCTTCCTGGAAATAACCAGGAAGAGAAAAATGAGGAAATGTTAAGCAAACCAATGTAGAGGACAGGCAGGCATTCCAGGTGGAGAGGCGGTGATTGTGAATCTCACGCTGCATGGCAGAAGCTCCAGGTCATCACTAGGACCCTGATCTCTGATCTATGCTGATCCCAAATACCTGTGCCCGGTGAGCTGGCCAATGTCCTTCCTCCATCCAGGGCTAGCCTAGCATGTGAGCACCCACACAAGCACATACACCACTTTCCTGAAAATGTGTATTTCTTCTTTCCAGCATGCCATGGGCACTGTAATTGAACCTCAGCATCTCAGGAACACCCAGGATACCTAGCTGTGCCTGTGACACATGCAGGTCCTCTCAGCCTTTTCACGGACTGTCAGCGTGAAGCATCTCACTCTGTAGATGTAGGCCAAGTTCCCTCAACCCAGAGAGATATGAGACTAGACAGATGTCAGACAAGGAAAGACAGTGCGCTTGACTGGGAACCTCAAGAGGTCATGAAGCAGGTTGGCCTCCTAATCCCCACTTCAGATAAGACCCAAGAACACATAGTAGGATCTCACGTAGCTATTGAATGAAGCCTCACATCATCTCTTACAACTACGTCCATCTAACAGAGGATTCCCTCTAGCAATGACATCAAGCAGTATTTGGAAGGAGAAAACAGTGACTGCCCTCCATGATATCAAATATAAAAGAGTGGCAATGTACTCTGAACCTCCCTCTCTCCCTTAACAGCCCATTATGTGCATGCCAGCAGTGATACATGATGCAAATGTGACTCCAGGGTCACTTGGTGTGTGCACCACTGTTGAGCATGGGTGTCTGAGCTGCTACAAGAAGTATTAGTTTTTTATTCCTCACTGCTACAACTGCCAGCAAATATGTTTAAATCATTACTTGAAATTCTTTTCCTGACCCAGCTGCTTCCCAGAGCTGTTAACAAGAAGCAAAATGTGCTGACTTGAGGTTCACTTTCTTTCTTTCCCGGCCTTCCCCTGGGGGCCCCCGAGAGAATCACGAAAGGGCTTTGGTCAGGTAGCAATGAAAGAAGCAAAAACGGAGCCCAGTATCTGTCAAATATGCAAATGCTGGAGAATAGAGTCCAGGTAGCACTGTTTTGCCAGTGACCTGTAAAAACATTGGCACCTATTTCAATCAACTTATAGTCTTCTGATTTTATTATTCTTTGGCCGTTTAGTTTTAAAGAAACTATAATTGTTACTTAGTTGAGAAGTTGTGAAGTAAACTGGGAAACACACTCCTAATTCCCAGGCCAACTCTTTGAAGGCCTATAAAAATGACATAAATGGATTCTGATGTTGCTTCATTTCTGCAGAAGGGTGTTTTTATATTATGTGTTTCTATCAACACAGTAAAGTACAGATTGCACCTTAAAGCTCCCATCTAGTTTTGGGTTTCCAAACAGAATGCCTTTAACAAGAAAATGTCTTTGGGAAGGAAAATAAAAGAATGTGATTTCTTTTGCACTCAGCACGGGGGAAGCGTATTTCTTGTCGTGACTTGGGTATTCAGTTCTGAGATGCACAGGCCATACCTGCCAAAGACAAGGTGATATGAGGCTGGCTCACCTGATTTCAGAAGCCAATCTCACAAGTGAAACCAGGGAGCCAGAGGGCAAAAATCCACCCAAAAGACCAGTAAAAAATATATATATATATATGCTAATTACAATTCAACCCTGCCACCACCACATTGGTGTTATGGATTGAGTTGCATGCCCCCCCTCCCCTACTCTTGTATTGACGTCTGAACCCATAGTACCTCAATGTTACCTTATCTGGAAACAGGATCATTGTATATTTAATTAATTAAATCAATATGATGTCACACTGGAGTAGGCCGCATCTCTAATCCAATATGACTGGTGTCCATGTAAGTAGAAAGAAATTTGGCCACACACACATCAGAGGGATCACACACCAAGGAATCACAAAGATTGCCAAAAAAATACCTCTAAGACAGAGGCTTGCAACAGATTCTTCCCGATAGCCCATAGAAAAAATTAATTCTGCTTACACTTTGACCCTGGACTTCAAGCCTCCTAGGCTGTGACCCAATATATTTCTGTAGTTTAAGCTGCCCAATCTCTGGTACTTTGTTATAGCAGCCCTAGGAAACTAATGCAATTAATGTAGTTAGAGATATGTAGCAGAAAAAAATAACTTGTAATAGGATCACATTTTTAACATGACAGATCTTGGCCCTTTCTTAGCATTTACACAGGAACCTCTAATGGAAAGAGATTCAAACTATCCTCTGAAACTTAACTGTGTTATTCTAGAGAATTCATATTATTTATTCATAGTGTCCTATTTATGAACATGATATTAAATGGACACAAAAATGTAAATACAACAGCTAGATAGAATCAGGACCCTGGGATATAATAGAGAAGAGCACATAGCCATGCCCAGTGGCTCCATGCAGGCAGGCCTCAGCAGCCATGGGAGGATGCAAACAGATGACCAGACCCTTCCACTCATTCTGCTGGAAGTAAGGTATAGGTGGTGTGTCTCCAAATCCAAGAGACCAAAGTCTAGGGCCGTGTCTATCCCTCAGAATCTGGGCTATATAAGTCAAGAGCAAGGCAACACTTTTAGTTTACAGCACCAGAAAGGGACACCAGGCCCATCTTGATCATAGGGTCATAATGGCAAAACCATTCCAAACTCTAGAAACTTATGGATTGAGGTTTGGTACAAACAACCACTGCTGACTCACTCTCAGGAACAAAGAAAAATTAAAATCACTGCCACTAACATTGATGCCAGGTAGACATCATCATGGAAAACAGGGTGACCTTTCCGAGCCAGGGCACATGCTGATGGTCTAGGAGTGGTGTCCTCTGAGCAACCATCAGAGATGAAAAAATAAGAATTGTTAAGCACTATTTCCATTTTACACATCCTAAACATTTCACAAACATATACTACATTACAAAGTTGAATTCATAGTCTATATTCAAATTTTGTGCTGCTGCTTTTTTTCATCAGAAAGCTGTTTCTGCTGAAGTTAGCAAAATTAATTTAATTCACATCACCCTGTGAGATCCCTCTGAGCTTAGGTTCCACCAGCCATCAGCCCCATGGCCTCACACCAGGTCCCTTTATTACATGAACTAAAGGATGATCTCCCTGGGACCTGCTGTCCTTGGGCAATGCCCAGTCTAACTGATGGCTCCATTATGGCAATGGACAGTTTAATCTGTAATTCTTTATTTGCGTCTCTGTGTTCTTTGATATGCAGTGACCTGCTACAAAACACAGGCCATGATTCACCCATAGCCTCAAAAGCTATAGATATATGGCCTGATACATAGTAGATGTACTGTAAATACTGGTTTAATTAATTAGTATTTGAAGGTTCAAAATGAAAGAAGAACAGGCAGACTAAGTGAGGCAAGGCTGACAAAATTAAACCATGTATTCAACTACACGCCAGCATTAGCCTAGGTAATATATTAGTCATGCTAAGAAGAAATAACATAATCAGTCCACACTTGGAGTTCTACCTTCTGCTCATTGAGCAAATGGAATACAGGCTCAGGGATTCCTAGGCCTCCCACTAATAAGGACAGGCTTCTAGCATAATGGAAATGGACAACTGTTGAATGCTTACCAGATCCACTCACTGTTATATGTGATCTCACTCAATTATTGCCTGGTTGTTGTCTCCAGTCTACAAATGAGGAAATCTGGGCACAACATGACCAAGATCCAAAGTCCCATTACTAATGAGACAGAACTGGAATTCAAGCCCAGCCACTGCCACTCCCAAGTGGTGTTTGGCTAACATACTAGAGTTGGAAGAACCTGTAGATTATAGGCCTTGGCAATTGCAAGCAATAAAATGCTGAATTCTGTGTGCCTTAATAGATGGATACCCTGGAAGTTTCCATTTCAGATTACATATTAGCCCCCAAAAAGTATAAGCCATTGTTGGAAACACCTCTGACTTTCAGCTCCTAGAGCCAGAGAAAGACTCTACTCTCATGTGACCAACGAAACCACAAGTCTGGTGGCAATAGCCATTCAGTAGATATTCATGAGTCACCTGTTATATGCCAGGGTCTCTGCTGGCATTCAGTCGTCCTTCCACTGAGAAAGACACAAACGAACAGAAAGATACACAGAAAACATGGCATTATGATCAGAGTGGTAAGTGGTTCTACAGAGATACCACAGGGACTTATAGGAACCCATTGCTAGGGGCAAGACAAGATACCCTAAACCTGTAGTAAAATCTCATCCCTGGTCAGACTCAAGCAAAGACAACTATCAGGTGACATAATTAGGAATAGCCAAGAGCTGATGGTGGCAAGATATAAGGCATCTGTGTGAAGGTGTGGCAAACTAGTCAAAAAGAGGGTTACAGGCCACTCAAAATCCTCCCCCAAAGCCCTCTCTGCTAGTTCAAATATCCTATAACCAATCACACTGCCTACCCTTGTGAAAACATACAGCTTTGTCCTGTCTTGAGGAAAAAAAACTGTATTATTCCCATTCCTTTTACGAGTAATACCTGATATTAAAAACACATTGGCATTTATTAAAAATATTCATAAGTATTATATCACTCGATGAGCACTGAATAGTGGGCCCCCAACTTACAGACAAGCAAATTGATCCTCAGAGAAAATCATTAACAAAGTCTCATATTTAAAGAAAGGAAACTTGAAGAAGTCAGGCTCCAAGATGGGATCCCTAACTCCAACGGCCATTGTTTACTGAAGAATTACTACAGCATTCGAATAATAGGTTTTAAAGTATTTATTTGAATGCTGTTCACTACTTCACATTAACAGCTGCTGTTGCTGCTTGGAAGTTCCTAAGCTCTAAATATTAGGAAAAGCTGGAGCAAAGAACAGCTTTGAAATGACACTCTATTTGATCAGGTTCTGCAGTCATTGTTAAAATCATATCCACTTACTTTGAATCCCTCTAAACTAAGCTTCTGCAGCATCGCTGCACCTGCACTTCCAATTTGCAATTTCCTCGGCCTCCTTTGAAGTTATTCTTCCAATTACCTAGTGTTAATATTAATTAAATATGATTTGCAACTTGAAATGTGGTGTTATCAATAGAACTCAGCTGTAGGAGTATAAAGTAAAATTTTCAATTGAATTAGAATGTTTCTTTTCATTCATAGTATTTTACAACATTAATACTTTTGTCAAATTGATTTTTTCCTGCTGGAAGTCATTTTTCCAAAGCAATGAACATCTGAGGGGAAAAACTGCTCTTTATGTATTCTTTCTTTCCTGTCACTGAAAATACTTTGTTTTAATTTTAAAGCGAATCCATTTCAGTTAATGGAAACATGGTTCTTGTTTATATCCCAGGAGAAAAATGCTTTCTTTTAAAGCCATGCAAAGTTTTAAAATATGATCAGTGGGCACTTCTCAATTATACACACTAAAAAATGAGATTTTCCTTACTTTATTGCTTGACCTTCACCAAAAATAAATCAAATGCTTTTAGAAGTGTCCATCATGTTACATACAAAATGAATTAATTTACTTGTTTATTACTTTAACATTTCAAACAGCATCTGCCAATCCAGTCATGTCTATGGTCCCTTCCCACACTGAGATTTTAAGATTCTGAACACAAGCCAGACAATAGTCAGAAGTTTCCAGCATTTGCAAATTATGGGGAAAAAGTCACATTTAGTAGAAGATTTGACAGATTCGGGCCTATTCTGCCCCTGTAATGCATGTGATGACGCCTTGAAGGCCTGTCATCTTCAATAAACCATTCCTAAACATGATGACTGATTAAAGGAGGAATGTCGCCATACTGTGCACGCCCACAGTAAAAAGATACCATGCTTTTGCAAGTTCCTTTTATCTTCAAAGATAAAGCTTTAGCTTCCTTGCTCTTTATAATGCTAGTGGCAGTATTAACATTTATTATCCTGTCTTCTTTCTCACATAGTACAACACAGTAAGACAAAGGAGTGAAGGAGCCTGTGGAAAGACACGAAGAAGTCAAGCAGCAAACCCCATAGCTCATGACAGAAAAGTGCAAGAGAATATCGTCAAACCCTTTATCACGATATCAATGAAACACTACACTGAATGATTAAAATAGGACCCATAGAGCACTGTGGTCCTAACAAGTGATAGTATAACGCGGGTGATGAGTAAGTCTTAACCAGCAGCAACCAAGCTATTCCCTTCCCTGAGGTCAAAAGAGATCAAAAGAAGAAAGAAAAATAAGTCAGGCTAGAAGGAACTCTCTGGATGGCCCTAATTTTCTGGGTGTTTTCAGAAGAGACGCTTTTGGACTTATCCAGAGCAGGGCAGCCGAAGAGCCAGGGCACACTCATACTGCCTAGAGCGGTCTTACAGGGAAACTCTTGAAAACCTTGAAGCCTAGGACAGCCAGCTTCTACACTTCCACTACCAGCTCCAGTCTGGAACCCTGAAGTAACCCTCACACCACTCCATGCATGTAAGTAGTACAGACTGGAAGACTAGAATTTCAAACATCCAAAAGGAGCATCTGAACTTGTTATATGACAGACATCTCCATCAATGCAATTCTATCTACTTAGCCTCCCTCCTGTCCTTGTTGCTAACCTGTTGTCCCTCCCTGGCCCTGGAAGGTATCCCCCCCACCCCCTATTGCTTTATAATTGCCCTGCTGTGAGTTGGATTGTTTCCTAAAATGATATTTTGAAATTCTTACCTCAGGGCCAGAATGTGACCATTTGGAAATAGAGTCATTACAATGACTGCATACAAAACCATATCCTTATGAAAAGAAAAGACAGAGGTACAAGAAGGTGTGCAATGTTATGTGGTCACAGAGACAGAGCATGTAGCAAAGAAGCATAGCCCTGTTGATGACAGCTTAATTTCAGATTTTTAGCATCTAGGACTGTAAGGGAAAAAATATGTATTTTTTAAGCCAACCAGATTGTGATCCTTTGCTATAGCAGTCTGGGTGACTAACACACCTTCTCTCTAGGACACTATTTGGTTCTCTGTAGCTGTATGACATATATTTATTTATGCCCTCTGGCCAAAGTTCCTGTTCTTTTATGAAAAAAATTGCTCAAAGTCTTTGAATTTTTCCTGAGGATTTCACTCAACACTCTCCAATAATGGAAACCTTCAAAGGTGATTGGGAGCCCTTCCATGATCAAAAACTCAATAGGTGAGAAAACTGTACTCCATTCTTCATTTTGCATTGCTGTATGTAGGACATTATCCCCATCCTTATATATTGAAAAGTCTTCCCAAGAGTCCATCCTTAGCTCTCTTTGCTTCTCACACTAGATGTCTACCTCAACAAGTACAACTCCCTCCTCACCTGTTATGGCTGATGCATTGTGTCAACTTGAGGAGTCTAGAAACTTAATTAAGTGACTCAGCAGTTCTACCTCCTATGGTGTAAAGGACATGCCCTTCCTGCTCTAGGACTTTGTTCCTTGTTCATTGTGTCAATTTGAGAACTTTAGAAGGTTAATTAAGAGACTGAGCAGGGATCCAGTGTCCTTACTTTGTACTCATTGTGAGCCTTTGCAAGAGGAAGGGATGGAGATTATGTGAGTACTACATGCCCCCTAGGTGGGCATAGCCTGCTTACAGCATTGAAGGAGGAAAGAGGCTTGCTCCCCACTTGTGCTCTTGCTGTTTTTGCTGTCTTCTGCCGCCCTGAAGTGTTGCCCTTGTGCCACACCACCCTGCCTTGGAGCCAGCTGATTATGGACTGAAACCTCCACAAACTGTGAGCCAAATAAATCTTTCCTTCCTTAATTTTGGGCATTAAGTATTTTGTCTCAGCAATGAGATACAAGTAACCAAAACATCATCTACTGATTTTATGAGAACAAGCTTCAGATCTATGTCTCAGTTTCTGCTTAGCTCTAGGCCACTGATCCTTGCTGTTCTCTACAAAGATGTGTGCGGGTACCTGAAGCTCAGTGTGCTCATGCCCAAGATTTTGCTTCCCACTCCAAACCAACCTTTTCACTCTTCTGCTTTTCTGTGCATGATACTTGCCTTCTGGTCACTCAGATATAGAAGTTTAAAGTCAACATTAATTTCTTTATTACTCTCAAGTTCTACATTTAATGAGTTACTAAATTCCATAGACAGAGACATGTCCTAGAAATGTCTTGCCGGTCTGTTTCTTCCATTTCTATGATCAGGCCAAGGTTGAGATTGCAAAGGTTCCTTAACTGGTCTCTCCATCTCCCACTTATGAATAATATCAAATATGGATCCTGATAGATCCCTCACTCCTCAATAGTTTCTTGAACTGTCTAAAAATTAAGGATAAAATAAACACCCTCTTATTTCAAATACTCAATTATGCGGTGAGTTGAAGCCTTCCACTTTTGTTTCTCACACATCACTATATGACTATTTTCCAAAGTATGCTATTTGTTGATCTCAAATATGTATTTTTTGGCTTTTCCAGTAAAAAACCTATACCTAAGAGATGCCTCAGGATAACACTGTAGCATCAAGAATGTCATAGGGCTATTTGTCTTTATTTTACAAGTATCTCCTCTTTCTCCTTTGGAGGGACCATGCCTAGGAATAGCATTTTCTGACATCTGTTCATGGCTAGCATTCACTCATAAATGTCATTCTCCTATATTCACTAAGAAACTTCTGTCTCTGATTTTGTTAAAATGAAAAGAAAATGTTCTTACCAAACTGGACATGTAGTTTATCACTAAATAGATTTTCATTTTACTATCATTCCATTATGACCTGTCTGATAGGACCTAATGTGCCTCAATTCACATTGAAGTGCCTTAATAATCAATGTTTCTAAAGACAGAAAACCAGAAGAGAATATAGAAAATTTTATTTCTAAGTAGTAGAGAAATATGTAATTTTATTAATATGCAAACACTACAAAAATGAATTTATACGTCTCTTTCTCAATCAATATGCTAAGTTTTTTAAAAACACACTACTAACATCATGACAGAGATGTCATCAACGTTGTACCAAAAGCAGCAAACATTATAGAACTAATGAATTTTCATTAGAGTCATCAGATAATTTCAGAATGGGTTAAGTTGCTACCATTTTCCATTTCCATCAATCTCATTGTCATGTAAAAGGTTTAATTTTCAGCTATTTTTGTTCTAGATAAAATCTTTGTCATTAAAATGAAGGATGATTTTGATATTTAAAATATTCTATGGTGTACTCTAGTGGGGTACTAATTTGGCCTTTTCAGTATTCTGCATATTAATTCACAATCCATCCTTCCTCCATTCCCCAGATAAGTGAGAATGGAAATAGAATGGACAGCCAATCAAATCATGGAATACTGAAAGAATCAACACAGAAAAATGTGTGGCTCTAATCAGGAGCATACACAAGGCACTAAAATTATTTTCTCCCATACTAATGACTAAGACAGAAACGAGAATAATGAGTAGCACCATCTGATTATTTGGACAGTATTACCAAAGTATAGCACTGTCCCTAAAGAAGTGAAAACTAAGTACTCTTATGTTAATTCAAAAAATACAGTTGTACTCTATCAGAAAACAATGCATTTTACCAGATTTCACAACCAATGACAAATTATTTCCTGCATGGAATTTTTCACAATGATCTGTTTCATGTACACAGAATGTGTCCTGATATTACAGAACGTGCAGGATCACTGCTGAAAAGTTATTCCAATATGTATTCTATTAGTTTATTTCTTGTGTTGAACGATCACTCTGATCAAAAATTGACACCAGCTGCTTAAATAATGCATTAACCCTACTTCCAGATGCTATGGTTTTTATCTGAGTGGGCATTTGCTCTAAGGATAAATTTGAGATTTTAACCAAAGGAGATAATTTAAAGTTGATTTGAGTGTTCTGAATCATTTTTATAGGAATACTGATATAATTTAAAGTTCCAAAGAGCAGAGATTATGGCATCATGGACACTTACAGCAGGTGTAAGCAATTGTCCAATTAAATCAATTAACCCAATGTGCCCAACACGCTCAGGCTTTTTCAATGGTCTCTGCAACAGCATAGTTGTAGAGCACATGTTTAATACACAAAATATTGTGCATAACAAATTTCTACATTTTCTGGTGTATGGAAGAACAGAACACACACATCCACAAATTTTTAAGTGACAGTCTTATTTTAATAACTTTAAATCATTGTCATTCCTGAAGGGAAGCCTCCAAGTAAAACAATAAATTGGGCTGGGGATATAGCTCAGTGGAATAAGCACTTGCCTAGCAAGCACAGGGTCCTGAGTTCGATCCCCAGTACCGCCAAAAAAAAAAAAAAAAACAATAAATTGATGAACATAATGTCTTCAAGTTCAAAATTATGGAAAAACAACCAATGGACACTTTAATCTTTCCATACAACATTGTCATTACCCTTCTAGGAAAATTTATTCATTCTTAACCAGAATAATAGTATTTAAGAAATAATAATAATACATCTCTCCTTTTTTCCATACAGAAACATTGTGGGCTAATCGACAATAAGACTTGTGCTCTCAGTTGTTTTTGTTTTGGTTTGTTTTGTTCTATTATTTTTTCAGTAGTGAAATGGACTTCAAACCTCATGGGTAAATGTACACATTGGTGAAATGTCTACAGAGATTTGAATAAGCCATTTTCAGAAAGTCTGGGACAGAGCTCATCAGCACTTTCTTCTAACCAAGTTTTACATTTTTCCTTTCTTCTCACTGTAAGTTTCTGAGTTTTAGGTAAGACTAACAAAGCAAAGAATCAAACATAACTATACGAATATTGCTTTAGCATAGCTTTGGGTGTTACTTTGACTTTTGTTTAAGATGATTATTGGTCTTAATCCCTCTAGTTTTGGATGTTAAATTCCATTGCCTGTTTTTAATTTAATGACTTGCTAATGTAAACTTCTATCTAGAACAATCAAATAGTATGTCATTTATTCAAATTTACAGTGGCTCCAATGTGCCAGCAAATTCCCTCATCAAAACACACAACTTCAAAATACGTTTGAGTCAGGAACTCTATTTCCTAAATTAGCACCAAAGAGTCACCTTGATAGACCTATGAGCAATGAAATCATTTATAATGCACCCAGCTTCCTTCTAGAGTGGACAGCCTAGGTCATGCACCTGTAGGAGTTCTAATTATTCTATGCATATTGGACAGTGGTTGGAGCTGTTCACCTACAAATACAATCATCTGATAGATACATGCTCACCAATCTCCCTGGAGATCTGGGTGAAGGCCTCCACACCACTCTCTCCATAGTTTCCCTCAGAAGCCAAAGTCGAAACATAATTCCATCCCAGGGCTGTCACAATGTCCACCATGGCTTGCGCTTGGTAGGAGTCAGGCGGGACCACTCGGGAGAAGAAGTCATACCTGGTATTATCACTTAACTCTGGGGCTGTGGATGCATAGCTAATTTGAGGTATCTGAAAAACAAAGTACAGGTCATTTCAACCCATGAGAGAATCTTGTAGAATGATAGACTGTTCTAATAGACTAAACAGCCAAAGTTAAACAGAAACAGATATATTAGCCTAAAGCCAAAATATGTCCTACATACCACTGCTTTAATTAGGAAGTACTTTAGAACCATGCACGGGCTCACTTTCTGTCAACAAACATACTTGTAAACAATAAGGAAACATTTTGTTTTGCTTCGAGTTACTGTGTTTTGGAAGGCAAAAGAAAACATTTGTACTTTTTATTCTGTACATGATTGTTCTGGCACAGAAATGAGAAAGAAATACAGGTATAATGCATACATATATCAGAAAAGGTCACCTCTGAAATTGTCTTTGGCTTTAGGACATAAAGGCTATACAGTGACTAAGAGGAATTCAATATGGATATTGGATACCATTGAAGTCTTAAGATTGCATTTTTTGTAAGTTACACAGTTTTGCAAATCTACTTACTGCTTTTGGTATAATCACTTAATATCACATAAAAGATTTGATAATAATCATGTATCCTCTAATAAAAACATCTATTCAACCCCTAACCCAAAATCATAAAAAGAATCTGGACCACGAATTCTTTAGGAAAAGAGACTATTTTCTGGCATAAGCAGAGTGAATTGCTAGAAGATTTTTGAAACTTGGAATCCTATGTCATTTTGCAGTTATTTGGGAGGTTGAGCTTTTCAGTTATGCAAAACATCACTTCTTATCTGTCATGCCAGGCTGTGGGTAAAATTTCAGAGATCAAATTGACTCCAATGTATCCTAATACAGATGGAGTTCTTGACGATACAGGCTTCACTCCTATGTAAAACAATCAACTTTATTCTTCCCTGGATCTTGTAATGCTCTAAGCGATGTGGGAGTTCTATCTTCCTGCACAAAGCTGCACATCCTAGGATTCAAAGGTCACTACTACCACATGGTCAGATCATTTCTAATTCATGTTGAGGTTTTGACTCTACTCTTACCATCTTTGAAAAGTACTGAACATCGATAACCTTTTTAGGTATGGAGTCCTGCTCTGTATAGGTGGCCAGAAAAACGACTCTAAACTTTCCAACACACAAATAAATGCATTGAGGTGCAGAACAATGTGCTAGGAGCTCTCCATGGTGCTGCCAGAGTCACTTTGCATCTGTGTAACCTCTACTGGTCAATCTACCTATACTGGATACAACAATGACTACTCAGTCCAGCCTACTCAATCCCAAATTCTTCCTGGTTCTGTTCTCATCCAGGAGACTATGTTAGCTTCCGTATCAACATTGTGTGACCTCAAAAAAGTCTGACCTTCTGTTCTTGCCCTTTTCTTTCTCTGCTAGATATAGTGGACGTCTCTTGACAAATATTTGGCTTGATTAGGCTTTGTGCCTTTGTAGCACATGCCTGTTCATCAAGACAGCCCTATAAATCTCAAGCCACACGTCAAGTCTTGGTCTTTTGCACCTTTCTTTGTTTGGTTCTAAAGAGCTTGGAAAAGAAATCGTGGATGACTCCATGAGGTCTTCCCCCTACAAGGTAAAATTTTCCCAAATATCAAAACCATATGCACTTGTGTGCTCTAATGAGGAGGTTCAGCAGTCTGACCACATTAGCGGAATTTTGTGTATGTATATGTGGGTTGTACATGTGCACGTGCATGCACGCATGGTGTATGTGTGTATGTGTGTGTGTGTGTGTGTGTGTGTGTGTGTATGCATGCATGTGCATGTTAGGGAAATAAGAGAACGTTCTGAGAAACATTCTACAGCACTATACCATTTCCTTGTCTTATTTGGACACGTTCTCCTCCCAGTCCCTCAGCAGCTCAGAGTCCAGCAATAGAATGCCTTGCACAGCCCCCACCCTGTCTATAATAATGAGCCACCTCTTTCTAAAAATGAGCACAAAGTGTGAAAATTGAATGTTTGAAACCAAAACTAATTATCTCAAATTACTACCTTCAGTCAGTCACTTTCAGCGCTGTTTAATTAGCAGTCAGCATCATGTTTAGGATTAATTAAACAGGTGTAAAGGGTATATAAAATAAAAGTGCAGATAGAAGATGTTTGTTTGATTAATTCAGTAATGGTCTTTCTCCCCAAAGTCTTTAAGAGTTTTCTCTTTGGAGATCAGTGTGCAAAAAGTAATGTGAGAGTACATCACGTTATCTTTGTTTGTGTCTTTTCTGTGTGGCAGTCGGCAATAACACACATCATAGTATTGTAATAGTTTTCAAGACAACTTTTCAAGTTGTCATGAAGTCATATTTCATTTTTATTTTATTACATTGGACCACTAGGCATTGGCTCATTAAGCATTTTAATTTCTGTGCCAGCATCCCCAATATTGCCATCCTCCTCAAATTAAACCCCCACTGACAACTGAAGTGAGAATTTATTAAAGACCTAGGATGTTCCTTTTTCTTTTCCCTGCATCAAATCCACTCTAACTACTCCCCAAGCCCCAGATGCTTCATCTATGACAAACAACAACAAAAAATTAAAAGGTGGTGGTAGGGTGAGAAATGAGAGGAAAAGAGAAGAAAACATATCAAGAAAGGAAGAAATTCAGGGAAGCAGGCTTCATTGGCTCTTCTGTGAAAGAAGTAACATCCTTTATAACCCTTTGTTAACCCTCACCTTCCAGTTGTATAGATGAAATCCAAACTCTTCATTTGGGCTCAGGTGACCATCAGACACCTGCCTGGTATTGTCTCTCCTACTCAGATAGCGTCTGCACCCTTTTCCACAGTGGTCCCTGTGCAGGGAGCCTCTGCGGTGTAGCACCTAGTGGTCTTCTACACACAAGAGAGCTCCTAGAGTCAGCTCCTTCCTGGGAGGCTCCCCAGCTCACCACAGAGTTGTCTTCTGCTGTTCCTCATTCCTGTAGCTTCCACCCATGTGACATTAGAATCTTTTCTAGGGCTTATGATGCTCAAGGAATCAAAGTCTCTCTTAATTTGCTTCATATCCCCACATGTGACAGAGAAAGGGTTCAATGAATGTTTAGAGGCAAATCATTAGTTAAATGGTGGCAGAAAATTTACGATGTTGCAGGCTCTTCTCCATTTGCTCTCTCAATTTTTCTCCACCCTTCAGTGTGTCCTAGGAGGCTGCATCTACCACTGCACCATGTTGACGTTTTGCCACTGAGTTTCAGTTGAGTTGAGCGAATGGGAAGCCCCAGCAAGTTATGGGAGGGCGAGAGAAGACAGCATCAGACAACGTATTCTTCAGCTTCTCCCTCCACTGATGTGAAGTTTCTTGACCCTAGACCTCCCACACAGCCAAATACTGCCAAGCTGCAGTAACCACTCGATACCCTTGCTCCTGCAGGTCTCTCCCCATTGCTGATTCCTGAAGACTGCAGCATGCCATGGTGGTTCCTTTAGTGGTGCCCTGACTCAGAAATAATCCCTCCCTTCACCTCTCTTCCAATATACCTGAAGTGTGCCAGAATCCTAATATGCCCCTATGACAGCGTCTGAAAGGGACAATCGCTGCTATGCTCCCAACCCTGAGCCCAGTCCTAATCTCCTCATTCTCCTTCATCCTGTTTCCTCTTCCAGGATTCTCTACCATTGTCCTTATGTGACTTCTACCTTTTCTTTCACTTTCAGTTCCTACAGGCATCAAATTGCATATTTGAAAGCACCTGTCATTTTGCTTTCCTTCATTTTTCATTCTCTTTGTGCTGAGGTTTCATATGAATGTGATGTGTGCTTAAAATCAGACCATATTTCCATTACGCAAATAAAGTACATTTGAGGCAATTAATTATACAGCTCTGGACATTCATCACCATACCTACCCTAAAAATTGCTTTTAACTTCTGCTTTTCTGATAATTTTTTCCTTTATGTTCTCACTTCTGCCTGGGGGAGATTTCTAGCCCCAGTCTCACCTTTCTTGGGCAGTTCTAGAACAAATATTTCCTGACAAACTCCCCACAGTTTCATCACCATCTCCCAACAGAGGGGAAACTGCTCCAGGAATCAGAGCTCTACATTTATTGTGCTAGGGTCTATAGTGAGCTCTCCCTGTACCCTTTGACATGTCCACACAAATTCCAGGCTTCTTTTCTCTCTATGGTCAGGTCAGCAGACCTCCTCACTTCCCAAGAAGTGAGGGGGTCCTACTTTGCATATTCCTCTAGCAACTGGCTGTATGAGAGAGGCTTGAAATACATACAGTTTGCTGAATAAGCAGCTTGCAAATCTGCTGAGCATGCAGAACAGGGCCCAAGGTTTAGATACACGGTAAGAGGAGGAAGTGTACTATTTTTTCCTCAGGTCCAAGCTGAATTCTGTCCAATTCAGTTAACAGACAGTCACGTGTCCACGAGCTGCATGGGATTTTACTACCTAGCCATCAATAAAGCTAATTATTTTATCTACACTTAACTCACTATTCTGTGAATCTTGGACTTACAAACTCTAAGAAGAGATTCCAAAAACTTGACTTAGACCTCAAAGAAGCTAAAATTCTGTTTCAAAAGGTGTTCACTTACATGTACGTGTGTGTGTGTGTCTGTGTGTTTAAAATAGATGACAGCAGGGATTACTATCTTTCAGTCTCTGTTCTCTACTTCTCCTAGATGGAGCCCGTGGCTTTTCCTCAATGCTAGGTCACTTCAGACTAGACTAGATTTAGCAGCCTTCCTTCCACTAGGAGCACAACTCCTGAGGGTGTCCTGAAACAGAGAAGTTTGGCCTTGTCATGCTCCTCCCTTTACCTGGCTGACTCAAGTTCAAACCTGTCTAGAGCTCCATTAGCCATCTCAGCCAAGGACCTAGTGAAGGTGGAACAAAACTAACACACCCTCGTCTGCACCCCCGTGGGACCTAGATCCCTACAAACACCTGACCTCTTCCTGCTTCCATTCTTACCATTCTCTAGTCCACACTATCCTAGCAGCTGGAATGACTTTCTACATAAAGAAAAATGTTAAATCTTATAAAAATCTCTAAATAATCATAGGGAAAATGAACACACATAGTAATACAAACTCTGATAACTGTAAGGAAGGAAGTAGAGTGATGAGGTGCTAACAGGGGGGTGGAAATATGTGGTCAGTGATGCTCGGTTTGAGGAGACGTTGAGTTGAGGCTAAAGGCTGAGGAGCGGCAGGAAGGACGTGGGAAAACAGGGAGTGGCACACATGAGGCATGGAAGAGGAATGGGGCCTTAGAACAGGAAAGGCAGCCCACATGCCTGGACCCAGGGAACAAAAGGGAAAGATGGGCAGATGCCAGATCAAAGGACCCATGACAATAGGTGTGGGCTTTATTCTAGGAACACAGGGAAGTGATTGAAGAGCTCTGAACATGACTTCTCATCACTTGCCCCTTCTTGCGTGTCTTTATCTGCAGAATGACCATTCTAGACATGGCCAAGAGTGCTCACATCTCCCTCAACTGACGGAGTCTCTCCAACTAGCTTCACTGAGTCTAACTGTGGGGTGAGGGGTGAGGTTGGGATTACTGAGACCCAAAGGGGCTCTTGGTCTAAAGCTACAACTCTACTTCAGCTGCCTTTTGAAGTTTTCATATTAAAATGTCGTAAGTAAACTTGAAATTTGCCTTGTCTGCTCAGAATGGGGAAGTTCTATTCTTCATTGTTTCCCAAGGAAGCCAAGACACCCCATGCAAGGCAAGCATGGGTCATAGGAACCCCTCAGAACTGTAGTAAACTTAAGAAACTTGCAAACATCTGAGTGCAGGTTTCCAAGCAGAATACCTAAACCACACATTTTTACCATCAAGAAAAGTTTTTGTTCCTTTTTTCTCTACAAGCAGCCTTGTTTCTATATTGATTATGGAACTTTTGGGGGTAGATTGGAAAGGTAGATTGTTCATGCTGTTCAATAACATCATGGGTTCTCTCCAGTAAAAGATCAGCTTGGAGCTGCTCTCTCCACTCAGGAGTAGAGCTTGCCTGAGCACTTTGCTAGCAATGGCGACCTTAGCAACAGTGGCTGTCACACAGCCTTGGGATGGATTGGTTCTTTCTGGAAAATTCAGGACCAGAAAAACACAACTGTAGCCATTAACTTTATCTTTTCAGGTTTCACTCCTCTGGACTATTAAAACCACTAGTTGGTTATGGGAAAGCAGGTGTATAATCTAAAATGAAATAAAAATGAGCAGTCAGAGCTGGAAGCCAAGATCCAGCATCTTTCTCCCCCACCACTACCTTGAGCCTTCATGCATCTACCAGCATCATAAAAGGAGAACAAGGGGAAGGAAGAGGAGGAAGGAAAAGCAGAGTCACAGAATGATAGAATAATGAAGCAGGGGTGGCCTCAAGTTTGTCCGCAAAAACACGAAGAAACACGAGTCCTCTCCCAAATCAAGATGTGCTCAAAAACACCCTCCAAAATAGCGGGCAGAACTGGACTTTCTGTTTGTACAAGAGTACCAAGCGAGGCGTATGCATCTCAGCTTTTCTCCTCAGCTGAGTTCCTGTATTTGACTTAGAGGAAAACCCAAACCTTTGGGTTTGATGCACCATGGAGCTTAACAGAAGCAGAAAGAAGCCTATTGAAAAAAGAAACAACAGAAATTTCACTGTTCCACAATTTTATCCTCTTCCTAAATCAGCTCACTTGGACAAAGTAAAGCTTTACATACACACCCACATCAAAACAGCCTGTAGTAGTTAATACAGCTGAGTGTGTTAGAAGGGTTAAGGTCATGTATCTAGTGCCATTGTGGGCCAGGGTGAAGACCACATCCTTCACTAGAATCTCCCTCTTCACAAATGCATGGGGCTAACAAAGTCAGCCAGAGACTGGCATGATAGGGCCAATCCACTCTCACTGCTCCATAAAAAGTTCCAAGACAGTTTGTTAGTGATGGTGAACCTGAAATTTCATCAGCAAATATGAAGATCAAGTCACAGAAGGGATACGTGTTTTTTAAAGATGAAAGAACAAAAACATATTAACACAGGTACATTTATAAAATAAAACAAACACAATACAAACAATACAGAATTTCAATACAACAACCACTGTTAATTTCCAGAGATACTTTTTTAAAAACATAAAAAAGAGTATGCTTTTTAATCAATGTGTGTCTGAAAGTATGAACATATATTACGCTTTCAAAATCATTTGTTGTTTTCAAACAATCCACTTGGATGATCTATTGAAATGTGAGAAAGAACATTTTCTTACCTTGTTTTCAGGGTAGTATATGTATTGGAGAAAGGAAAACAAACTGAACACTGGAATTAAAGTAACGCAAGGAGTCTCCACAAGGGGACGCCTGTCAAGGCAGGGCAGGGCGTGGAGAATGGCAGAGGAAGTGGGAGTCAGAGCTTGGCCATCACCACAGGGGAGCTTTAGGGATCAGGGGATGGAGCACGTCCAGAAAATAAGCATCATAAACACCTCAGAAGTGAGAGAGACAATGGCTCCCCTGAAGGGCACAGCCAGCCCCCTGAAGGCCCACAAGGGGATTATATTCCAACCTTTGCCTGGACAGACCAGGTCTGTAGAATCCACTGGGAGACACAAAGAAACCTTTTGACAACCTTATCTGCACAGAGGAGCCTCTCAACCAGGAAGCAGAAGGCAAAGGAAAATGAGGAAAGAATGTGGAGAGAGAAACAGAAACTAATAGCCCAGTATTGCTGGGCACTGATCACTGGACACTAAATACATTTATGAATGACCGTAAAGATTTTTGGTTTGCTACATTACAATACTTTTTTATAACTTCATACTTCCAAACACTTTTGGCAGAAAATCTATACTAAGACATTTTGGTTTGGTTTTGGTTTTAAAAATCTCAACCCTAAAGCTAGGCTAATTAACTTAGAATTCCTTTTAGAAAATAAAATAATGAATGCCCCGTTCTCTTTTTTAAGCGTAATGATTTTAATCAAATTGGTAATGACATTTGACATCGAACCTGTTTATTTAAAATAAAAGACAAGCAATCCATGAACATAAAAGAATTTACATATAAACAACCATAATTATACCCTATAAGATTAATAAGCCTTTTTTTTGCATCTGCTAATTACATTTTACAATGAGAAAGCACAACAGCTCCTAAGGGAAAGCGTTTCCATCATCTATCAAATCATTAGTAATACGGAGGGAGTTAAGCCTACCTTCTCCACATATGTATTCATCCAAAAGTTTTAATAGCAAGTTGGATTACAACCTTCACTATTTAAGAAAAGGACTTTACTATTTCAACTAATTTTATAATTTATCTAGTTTAAAACTTCTCCTGGCCTTCAATTTTTCCTTTAAAAAGCATAAAGACTGTACTTTTTTTCTAATTTCTCTATATTTTACCACCTTATGATTTTTAGAAAATTATATGCAGTGCATATGCAATATTACTCACAAATTTAAAAGGTTAATTAAATACATACTCTTTTCTGATCAGTGGTTAAATTAAATTTAATATATTTGCAATGTCTACTTCAAATGTTTTAATAATTTCTTCAACAGATTCCTCACACTAGGTGCCAGGTACTGGGATAGGCTGCAGAATTAGGGCAGTGAATAACACATAACCCTCCCAGCCCCAGGGAGCATGTGGTCAAATGGAAACATTAAATAAAAAGTCAGCCAAATAAACACTGAATAACCATTGTAAAGAGTGTTGTGAAAGCAAAGTGCAAATTGCTAAAAGTCCCAGGATTACTCATGGGCTGAGGGAGCAAGATGGCAGGCTTCACTGGCGAAGTAACATTAAGCCATGTGACGGGAAAAGGAGGAGGAGGAGGGACCCGAAACCCCACTCACAGGTGCTTCTTACTTCCGCCTTCTTTCAGATGTGTAAACCACCTCACTTGCAGAGTGAAAAGGTGACAAGGAACTGATAGATCCTTAATTTTACAAAACTTGCCTCAGCCTGGATAATATTAAACCAAAGACTCCCCTTTCCCATGTTTTCACAAATTTATTTTCTTTTATTTCTGATTGACACATAATAATTTTACATAGTTCTGTATGCAGCATGGGGGCTGAACAGACATACACGTGGTACATAATCAGATGGCATCATTAGCATATCTGTCACCTTGAACACGATTTGTTTACAGTGACAGCATTAAAAATCCTCCCTTCTAGGCATTTTGAAACATATAACACATTATTGTTAACTATCATCACCCTACACATACATTTTCAAATAATATATGCCTAATTTGCGTTCTTATTCCAGAACTATAAAGAAAATAGCTCTGAAATGATAAGAAAGGACCCACGTATGTCTTCCCAGATCTCTAAGTTCTGAGGCCTGTATGAACACGGAATGGATGGGCAAAGGGGCGCGTGGACGGAGGTAAGTAGATAGGCTGCTAGAGCAGAAGCTAAGCTCGTACAAGAGCAGCCTTAACACATGAGCCCAAGAAGAACATGTATATTCATATGACTTACAAGCTCTAGTTCTTGCTTCCTCGAGAAGTAAGACAAAAGTAAAGGGAAATGCTCTTCATTCAGCTCAGGCAAGAAAGGCTTTTGGATAGGGCTTCAAATTCTATGAGAAGCAAGTTAGAACTAATCTTGGAAGATAGTCTGGCATTTTTCTTTCTGTTCTCTTTTTTTCAAGATAATATATATTTTCTCATTAAGCAGATATAGAAGTAAATGAAATAATGAGTCTGCCCTCCGACCACTCTGCTTGGTGACCTCTCCTCCCAGGAGAACAAGGAAAATGTCATTCCTGATTTCAGTATTTCTAACTATTACTGCCAGAATTCTAGTGTGTTCTAGAAAAAGAGACTCTCCTTTGATATATCCTTGAGAGAAAAAAATTTTAAGCACCTTGGGATTCAAAATTGAAATCTACTTCTGAGTATTTTTTAAATAAAAGGTTTTTGATATGAGTTGCTTATGGCAGTGAAAAGTTTCTGTAAAATGATTTTCTTACATGCACACCAAAAAATGATCAATTATAATTTGTTATAATAAAAATGCCAAAATGATGCCGCTGCACGTTCTTAGCATCATTTGCTAAATCACTTAAAAATTTAACTCTCCCACCCACTCATTCCCACCACTGCTAACTTCCAACTATCACCTGGCATTTAACTTTCTCCTTGTGCTGATTTCCTTGCTGTGCAATCACTGCTGTGGCTCAGTTTTCCCCCAAGCATGCCAGCACTAGGACACTTAAACATAAAATGTTAGTAATTATGACCAATAAATTGAAGTCAATAAACCTGAAGCTGGCAAATTTTCCATTTGGACTGGCATTTTGCCACTCATTAACACATAATTTGAATCCTGCAAATAAGGAAGAGTGACGGTGAGAACATTTGCCTGTGCAAAGTTTCCTGACAATTTCTTGGGTTTTACTGATTATCCATCTTCACTTATATCCTGGTCTTCAAGTCATTCTTTACCTTCTGGTTTGCATTCAGGTACTGATTCTGAACATCCAACACCACTAGAAGTCATTCTTGCCTATACATCGCCCAAGCTGGTGGTCCCAGCAGTTACAGGGTTCACATGAGGCTCAAGGTCTTAGCGTCCCGCCTTGCCAGAGCAAAACCTTGTTCCAGTTGCACAGAACAAATAACTGATTTCGTAAATGGTCATCACTGAGTGACAGGAAAAGGAGATAAAAAGAATATATAAATGATTCGTATACTATTATTCTACTCATATGGAGAGTGTTTCCAGGGTGTGTTCCTCTGGCAAATATCAAAACTATCTAAAGAGCAGGACTTTAAGTGTCCTGAAAGTGAACCGATTCACCCTTTATGCTCATCTACAATGTCTTTTTGCAAAGGCTAAGTTATTCTTTATATCCTCCTTCAAGTATGCTACTCCACCTCGATAAATAGCTCATGAAACAGTGTGTGCATATGTGCACATATGTGCATATTGACTTCTACAACATTTATTTCACATGTTTTCTTGGCCAAGAACCATGCTAAGTGCTCTCATCCCATTTCATGGATGAAGAAACTGAGTTCTGAAGGAGGAACATTTCTAAGACTGAATAATTTGTCGGACTGACTCTAGATTCATGCCTTTAATAGCCTACACCTCACTGCCTTGCTCCCTTGATGATTTAGTGGTTTTGGTTCTACTAGTGCTCCAGTTGCTGAGGAACCCATGGCATATCCTTCTTCCCTTCTTTGGGCCACACAGATGACTCCCCAGACCCCAGGTCGTGGCCTAGCTAGAGCTAGGGCATTGTCACCAATAACCACCCTATAAGGCATCACAGTGAAAAGGAGATAGTAATATCTACTGTCAGGCAAACATGGTATGTCTTTTTTGGTTTATATCAGTCACAATATTTACAGTTACTCATGGTTACAGGGACTTCCTGGCCCAGCTGAATACCAGTAAAATGTCCAGAGACCAAGTTGTGCAGCATCACCCAGGTCAACAGGGAAAGTCAGGTGCAAACAGCGATACCCAAAGTTGGAAGGCCAGAAAGAGCATGTCCAAACACAACGGGACAGGGGTCAGTGACAGAAATCAGGAAAAGGTAGAAGACAGAAGGATACTCCAGGCAGAGCAGACAGCATTTCATAGAAACAAACATGTAATCAAATATGGATTGCTCAGGGAAAAAACACCATTCAGTGGTCTTGGCACAAGATCATGAACCCTTTCTGTAGTCATGAACACAGTTCTATGTGTTTTCCATTTCTTTGGTTTTTCTTTTCATTTAATAAGCACTTGATAAGCACCTGCTATATGCTAATACTCTCTTACTTGCCTTCTATGGGAACTCAGTCTCCATCTTCCCCATCAATCTTTGCCTCCTATGTTAGTTATTCGTTCTTCATTTCATCTCTTAACTGTTATTACTGCTCAACATTTCTATTCTTTTTACTTCATACACACTCTACATGCAGTCTGAATCTCATTACCGAACTTTAGACACAGGCCTTTCTCATCTGACATCTCCTCTCGAGTGTCCCACAGATATTTCAAAACAATACATCTACAACTTGTCATGCCTGCCCCAGGATAAACAAAGTCAACTGATGCACCAGGGCCCTTAAGTCACAGCCAGCCAGTCAGTTCCATTCAAATGTATGTGTCACATACAGCACTTTATTGTACATGACAGCTCCCATCTATGCACCTGTGCTGAGTCTCCTCCTCTTACATCAGTGCAGAATGACCTTGATCTAGCCAACAAAGGAAATCCTTTCCAAAATCTAAATTTAAATCTCTATTTCCTAAAGGGAGAAATATACGCTTTGGAAGGAAAGATATAGTCACATTGGGTCTACAGCCAGACCACCCTGAATTTGCCCAATCTCATCTGATCTCAGAAGCTAAGCAGGGTTGGATCTGGTTAGTACTTGGATGGGAGTCACATTGGAAAAGTCAGTTCACCAGCATGGACTACAGAAACTAAAGCACTGATGAACTTTACTCTGTGGCCTTTGTCCTCAATGAGTTGTAGTCACTCTCGTTGGTGCTGTAACAAAATACCCAACACTCACAGCTTCACAGCTGGTAGAAGCTTCAGTCCTTGGATGGTGGGCTAGCGCCAAGGCAGGACTGCATGGCAGAGGGGCGTGACAGGGGAGAAGGTGCTCAAGTCATGTTGGCCAAGAAGCAGGGCAGCAAGAGAGGAACTGAAAAGGGACAAAGGGACAGCTAACCTTCTGGGTCTGCCCATGATGCCCACCTCTTCCCACCAGGCCCCACCTCCTAACAGCAAGTCAGTTATAATGCCCTATAATCAAATCATCTTCCAAAGGTCTTGCCTATGATCACGTAAGGCTTTCAGGGGACATTTTCGTATAAACCATAACAGTATCATCAGCAAACCCACAGAATCAGTATTACCAGGAAGCTGGTCATAAATCAGACTCTCAAGCCCCATCCCAGATCTACTGAACGAGAATCTGCACATTAACAACACCACCAGGTGATCCGTGTGCACAATAAAGTTGGAGAGGCATTGCTGCAGTACTTTTAAAAAATTGAATATGTACTCAAGAGCCCCATATTTTCTTTTCAAAATTTTCCATATCATGCTCAAAGGGATTTAAATACATTTATTGTGAAGATTTTTTTTTTGGTAGATCTGGATGGCGCATCATGAGAAGATATAAAAACTCCCTTACTTCCACTTTATGAAGGAGTGATGCCTTGAACATGATGTTCGCTTCCCCTAAGGTGAACATCTCCTGATAACTAGAAATTTCCTTATAGAAATATTCTGCTTCCAAAGTTACATTTTTTAAGAGCATTATGTTTCAAGTCTTGTACCAAATGCTGGCATGGAGTTTATTTTTAGTGTCATAACAAATCTATAGACTAGTGAATATATCATGTGAACTGTTGAGTCAGTAAGAGGTTTTAAAATATATTCCTTACTTATTTGGAAATAACAGATGAGTTTTTAAAAAGATAAAAATTTGACAAAGGCTCCATGATTGAATGCCAAATGCAAGATACAATATGCTTTGTCTCGATAAATTTTCCATGACATTCACATGCAGCAGGATAATTTAGGGAGATATTCACTTCAGTCTGGTTCTTGCTGCTTTAGGAAAACTGTGGAACCCTTTGTATCTCTTCCATGCAAGCAATCAAGCCGATGTGTTTTGGAAAATTAGCTAGTTTCCAGAAGGTTGGCCTACAGAGGCTGTAGAGCTCAATTATTAGAAAAGAAATATCTCTCAAGGGTTGAAAAGAAAGAGGAACTGAAAATGGAAATATAGGGAGAAGAGGGTGGCACTTCACTATAGACTGAGAAATGGAGAGATCTGTAGTTTCCTTGCTTACAGTGTCTGGGAACCCAGAAACTCCTCAAGGAAGCCCACTTCCTGTGCTTGCCAGTGAAAGAATCTTTCTCCTTTGTTATTTTATAAAAAACTAAAACTTTCATAATGAAATAGTAAGAGACTAACAATAGTTAACACATTATGTATCAATATCTTCAGAGTAGTTACTCAGAGCACAAGACATAAATCAAAGAGAAATAAACAGAGCTACAATGCACAGCCCTGACGTGAACATCCCTAGCTCTGGGTACTGAATGCAGGGCCCCCCAAATGTGGTTGTGACTAGGTTTTTGACACCCGAGTGAATGTAGCTCAGTAGAAGTTTCTCAGTCAGAAATGTCTTTCCCTTGAATTTAGAGAGAAAATTCATTTCTTATACCTATCCTCTCTCAGAGTGTAAGCTTATGAGCTGAGGCTGAGGGACATGCTTTATTCTCCAGGATGATCTAGGAAAGTACTTTGCATCTAGTCCACTATACATTATGTTGTTGATTAACTGCCTAGGAATTACAGCAGGATGACGCTGGATTCCTGATTGTTAGTGTCTATAGTCTACCCAGTAGAACTGCTTTTCTAAAGTTTCTCACATTTTTGGTGCTTAAATGAAAATATACTTTTCTGTTTTTATGAGTAGCTGGCTCCCTTTTTATACACCATAATTTATACATATGAAGACATTTATTGTCTTTCCAATTCCTTCTAATTTTCTAAATAATCTAAATATGTAAATGTCTTCAAAATGATTTTCCAGACGCTCTATGTAAATGTTACTGGGTGCTCTACTAAAAAAAATAAAAGCAGAAGCAAACAAACAAAAAACCTTTCTGGAATCTTTGCTTTAAAAAGATACTGTTTCAACCTCGAAGATGGTGAGATACACAGATTGCATGGTAGATACACTTTAATTTTGTTAATTCTGTGTAATAAAATCTGAGAATATGTAAAGCAATGCAAGGTGTCATTTAAGAATATAAATGACATTCACCTGTGAGCTGGACAGAGGATCTGGAAAAGGAGAGAAGTGATCCAGATACACTATGTATACGTACCAAGACCCCAGAATGGATGTAATTACTAGGTACTGCAAACACATACTAAGAAAATTGTTCTAAAATATAACCTAACTTAAATTAAGTCTGAGAACGCTGAAGATGTAGACTTTTTTCTTTGACATACAAATAGTGAAGACAATAAGAATTCAGGTGGCCCGAAAATGAAGGAAAAGAATACTCAAGAAAGGGAGAAACAGAAACACTGAAAAATTAAAGAAGAAAAACAAAAGATTTTCAGTAAGAGGCCTGAAAAGAGGGGCTGAGAAGAATGCGAAGCAGAAACGAAACTCCGAGAAATGTGCTCCTGGGCTGAGAACAGGGAGTGAGGGAGAAGGAGGCGTGGCTTGAGTGGAAACCACACATCAAGAAGAGAGCACAGAAGGTTGAAGGGTGGCTTTTAATTCCAGTAGCAGAGGGTAGAATCACAAAGCCCCTGTTTTCTCTCAGTCTTCCACCCCTACTGAGATGTCACCGCTGTGCTAGGCACCTGCCTGCCCTCTTTCTGCACTGGTGTAGCCTTGCTTTGGTGGGGCCTCACTCATGCATTCTAGTCTCCAGGGCCACTGCACCCTTCCAAACTAAAGACCAGCCAGATGTAGTTGAACTACATGTGTGCACCTATACAATCCCAGTTGAATTATCCTGTCTGTGGTTTCTGACTAAAGACTACAAAACATTCTCCAAAAATTATTTGGATCTGTTTCAATATAGGTCAAATACTTTCCAAACATTTCATAGAATGTATTGCTTTCTTCCCTTTAAGACACAACACACATTAGTTGAAGATAGCCCTTAATTTCCCACCATTAAACAAAAAAGATCTGATTTCCTGGATACCTTTCTTTCTCTCCTTCCTTGCTTCCCTCCTTCCTTCCTTTCTTCCTTCTTTCCTTCCTTCCCTCTTCTTTCCTTCTTTCCTTCCTCTGTAACAAGAAGAAATGCTTCATTTGCTAAGATTGAGCCCCAGTTCATGCTCTGAATTGCACATGCAGCAGCCTTTCTGAGTTTTATTCTATAGATTTTTTGCCCCCCCCAAATCACTAACTTTATACTCTTAACTGACTCCTTCCACTGCTATGTCCCCATACTCAAGTCTCTCCACTTAAAAAGAAAATATTTTACAAGCAGCAATTATTCAAACTCCCACCCAAGTTGAGCTCCCAAACTAACATGCAGCTCCCCTTTAAACCAAACTTTCAACTATTATCTGCAATTCTAAACTCACCCTCTTTGATGTCTTCCTGTTCACTCACTGGTCAGCATTTAGTATCAGTGTTTGACTAAAACTTCCCTGGACCAAGCCACTAAAACTTGTCATGCCCCAAGATGCAGGGATCAATTTTCACTTCTCATTTCATTTGAATTAGCACCATTAAAATCTTGGCACTATCTTCCCTGGCTTCTAAAACACATTCTCCTGTTTTTCTGTCTCTGTAGATATTCTTACCTTTGTTACATCCTCTAGTTGTCTTTCCCTGTCTGTAATTTAAAAGTGAAATTCTCAAAATCTGATCCAAGGTCCAGTTTGATTCACATTCTCTCACTGTTTGCATGACAATAGCGTTCAATCACACTTATGCCTTTGATTACCATCCATGCAATTATAATCCTTAAATTTATCTCTTCAATTCAGACTTCTCAAAAATGCAAATTTAAACACCAGTTGGATAATGGACTTCTTCTACTTAATTTTTTTTCAATTTTACCTTAAATGCAATATGACCAAAATTAAATGCTTAGACTGATGCTTCTGATCTTGATAGAATAAGTAGAACCAAATACACATCCTACCATTAACAAAACATTAGCAAATCAACTTTAGAAGTATATGAAAAGGTCAATAAACAATGACAAACAGGGCATGTTGTAAGAATACAGTATTTGCCATATTAACAGTAATCCACACACACATGTATATCAACTGCTATACCAATGGTATTTTTAAAAATCCAATACTTGTTGATTAAATAAACAAATTCCAGCAGAATAAACCTCTTTAACATAATAAAAGATATCCATTTACATGACATACATGTAAAATCTTACCTAGTGGAAAGGCTCAATTCTTTCTCCTAAGAATCTCTATAAGGTGAGGATGTCTGTCTCACTACTTGTTCGCTAGAAAATTCAGTTAGTGCAATAGGGCAAGGAAACAATAACTAAGTGAAAGTGTAGAGAAGTAGGAGGGTAGATAAAGAGATGGCTGGATAGATAGATAGATAGATAGATAGATAGATAGATAGATAAATAGATGGTAAACAGACTAAAAAGGAAAAAGTATAACTTGTATTTACTTACAAATAATTATCTATGTGGGAATTAGATAATTATATATAATTATCTATATGGAAATTACCTCTATGGGAATCCAAAATTATCTACCTATAATTATCTATATAGGAATCCAAAAATCTACAAGAAAACCAGTAAATGAGTAGGTATATTTATCAGTGTCACAGGATATAAGATTATTATAGAAAAATATGTTTCTCAAAGGAAAGGCAGAAAGTATCACAATTTCTGACTTGAAATTATACCACAAAGCTACTGTGAAAAAATTAGCATGGTACTGACAAAAAAAACAGACCTGGAGGTCAATGGAACAGATTAGAAGATGCAGATAAAACTCCAAACACACTCAGCCACCTTATCTTTGAGAAAGGGGCCATGGAAGAAAGATAGACTCTTTAACAAGAGGTGCTGGAAAAACTGGCCTTCTACATGCCGAAGACTAAAACTAAGCCCATGTCTATCACCAAGAGCTAAACTAAAGTCAAAATGGATCGAAGATCTAAATATTAAAACAGAAATACTAAATCTACTAGAAGAGAAAGTAGGTAAAAATCTTGAAGACATAGGGGTAGGCAGAGAGTTCAGGAACAAAAACCAAACTGCACAGGAAATATTTCAAAGAATCAACAACTGGGATCTCATCTTATTGAAAACTTTTTGCACATTGAAGGAAATCACCAATAGAGTAAAAAGAAAACCTACAAATTTGGAAAAAATTTTAGCCAACTGCCCCTCAGACAAGGGCTTCTATCTAAAAATGTGAAGAATTAAAATGAAAAAATCAGGCTTCCAAAATTCAAAGACCCAATTCAAAAGTCGGCATCTGAGATGAATACATGCTTCTCAGATGAATAAATACTAATGGCAAATAAATACATGAAAAAAAAAGATCAACATGACTAGTCATTCCAGAAATGCAAATTAAAACAACACTGAGATTCCATCTCACCCCAGAAAGAATGGCTATCATCAAGAAATCAACCAATAACAAATGCTGGAGAGGCTCTGGCAAAAAAGGAACCGTAGTCCACTGCTGGTGAGAGTGTAGATTGGTGAAACCACTGTGGAAATCAGTTTGGAGATTCCTCACAAAACTAGGATTAGAAGTCCCACTTAACTCAGTTATTACCCTTCCGGGTATTTTCCCAGGAGATTTAAATCATCACACCACAGCGATATATGTGCACCCATGTTTATAGCACCACAGTTTGTTATAACTAAATCTTGGAAACAACCCAAATGCCCATCAACTGAGAAATGGATAAAAAAGATGTGATATTTTTATACAATGGAATATTACTCAGCTGTAAACATGATAAACTCGAGGCTTTTGTAGGTAAATGGATGCAACTAGAGACCATACTCATAAGTGAAATAAAGTGGACTCACACGTGTAAACATCACATTGTGTCCCTAGTGTAAAAAGCTGAAAGAGTAAGTGAAACTCAAAATGTACAATAGATAATATGAAAGGGAAAGACATTGCTCAAAGGAACAAACAACTGGGATAAGAGAAAGAAGAAAAAAGAAAGAAGGCCCGCCCTCTGTCTGTCTGTCTGTCTGCCTCTCTCTCTGTCTCTCTTTCTCTCGCTATATATATATGGATAGGTGGGATAACTACTGCTGATGACTGATGGTATATTGGAAGAAACAGCTAATGTTTAAAATTTTTTATACTTCAACCAATTTTGCATGCTTATATCTAGTAATCTGAGCAACTGATTTGAGGGCAACAACATGCAATGGAATTGCCATGGTGGACTCCTACCATCTTGTCTAGTGAAACTCTGTATTACCTCTAATATTTTATTGAATAATTTTTTATTCTCTTTAATGGTTTGAACAATCTTCCATTCTTACACCTGGTAATCTGAGCAATGTAGTTGAAGATAACAATAGGTCATATAACAGCCACTGTTAATTCCTATCATTTTGTTGTGAAACCCTGCACCACTTTTATTGTTCTTGCTTTGTTTTGTTTATGTCTGTGATGTTATGTTACTATTGTTCATTTTATATTTTACTACTCTCTTTAAAATAAAAAATAGAAAAATATGTTTCCATAAACTATCAACAAAATATACTATTTAAATTATATTTTTTAAATTACTATTTTTACAAAGTATCAAAAATACTTAGGAATAAATAGGGACAGATTTAACTAGAGCACACAAAGTATATACCTTAAAAACATAAAATACTGTTCAAAAAAATTTAAAGAAGACATGATTATGGAAGGAACATGGAATGTTCATTGATCAGAAAACTCAATATTGTGATATCACTTATTCTTATATTAGAAATTCAGTGGAATTCCAATCAAAATTCTGGGAATACATCTGGAGAAAAATAATGATCTGATTCCAAAATTTACATGGAAATGAGAAAGGTTTACAGTAGCTAAAATAATTTTGAAAAAAGTCAGAACAAGAGTGAAAGATTCATTATCTGATTTGAAGACATTATAAAATTTATAGTGAAGTGAAAATAAACAAAGGAAGTATTACCACAAAAGTAGACAAATAGCTCAATAGGATAAAGAGTCTAGAAATCACAGGTTGAGTTTCTGTAAAAGTACCAGGACAATTCAGAAAAAAAGGTAATTATCTTAACAAATGGTACTAGAAAACTGAATATTCATATGGAGAAAACAATAAATCTTGACTCTCATACTGTATAAAAGTTATCTCAAAGTGAACAGTAGCCAAAACGAAATGATAAAATTGTAAATCTACTAGAAGAAAAAATGGAAGCAAAATCTTCACAAAAAAATAGGATAAGCAAAGTTATTTAGATAGGATACAAAAAGCATAATTCATCTAAAAATTGATTAATTGGACTTTATCAGAATAACAAAGCTCTGTTCAATAGATTGCTGCACTTAAAATACAAGGCAAGTCACAGACTGGTGGAATATTTGCAACATATATCTGACAATGGATTTTTACCCAGAGATACAAACTTTTAAAACTAAATGATAAATCAACCAATGACAAATGCTGGCAGGGCTGTGGGGAGAAAGGAATTTTTCTCCACTGTTGGTGGGAGTGTGGATTGGTACAATCACTGTGGAAATCAGCTTTAAAAATCTAGGCTTAGAGGCCTCATTCCACCCAAGTATTCCCCTTCTGAGTATTTTCCCAAAAGAACTGAAAACATTATACCACAGCAATATAAGTCCACCCCTGTTAATAGCAGCACAATTTGCAATAGCTAAATCTTGGCAACAACCCAAATCCCCATCAACCAAGGAATGGATAAGAAAACATGTGGTATTTTTATACAATAGAGTACTACTCAGCTATAAAGAAAGATAAACTCCAGGTTTGTATAGGGAAATAGATGCAACTAGAGACCATATTGATAAGTGAAATAAATCAGACATATGTGTGTAAACATCATATTCTCTCCCTAGTGTAAGAACCTGAAAGAGTAAATAATATCCAAACAGTAAAATAAATATTGTGAAAGGGAAAGAAACTGCTCAAAAAGAAAGAACAACTGGGATGGGGAAAGAAGGAAGCTATATACAAGACAGCTAAGATAACTATACTACTAATTTCTATTAGTTCATCAAAAGGAACAGTTAATGTTTATATTGTTTCATCAATCTTACATCTATGTCTGGTAATCTGAGCATCTACTATGAAGATAACAATATGAAATATAAAGCCATTCTCAATTGCCTATCATCTTGTTTTGAAATTGTGTAATATTTTGTTTTGTTTTGTTTTGTTTTTTTTGGTTCTCTTTAAAATTAAAACAAGCTAAATGATAGCACAAGGAGTCAACTTTTTAAATGGACAAAAGACAAACAAAAATTCAGGAAGAGAAAAGATATACAAATCAATAAGCTAAAAGATACTCAACCATATTAATTTTCAGGGAAATACACACTGAAATCATAATCATTGTACAGAACGACACTCACTAGAATGGCTGCAGTTGGAAACTGACTATACCAACTGTAGTCAAAACTCAGACACTGTTGGTCAGAGTGGAAATTTGCACAACTTTTGACAATAATTTGATAGCTCTATGTACACACAAATATGTAAATAAAAATATAAAAATATCCACCAATATATATTTATACATATGTACATATATTTATAAAAGTTAAATTATGTGCATACCATATAGCCCAGAAACTCCACTACTAGGTATGTCTACTAGAGAAACACAAAAACATAGGCCCACACAAATACTTGAACCCAAATGTTCATTGTAGCTCTGTTTTTAATAGCCCCAAGTAGAAAATGGCCTAAATATCTATCAATGCATGAGTGGGTAAACAAATTATAGCACAGCAATAGAACAGAATACAACTCAGCAAACAAAAACAGCTTAGTGAGATACATGATAATATGGGTGAATCTCAAAGTTATTACACTGAGCCAAAAAAGCCAATCCCCAAAGACTACAGACAATGTGATTCAAATTATTGATATTTTCAAGAAGGCAAATCTTATTTGTGAGAAACCAGACCAGTGATTTTCTGAGGCCAGAGTAGGAGCAGGGGACTACAGAGAGTGCAAGGAAACTCTTCCAGGTGATGGGGAAACGTTACATCTTGTTTGGAGTAGAGAAATACAGGTTTATACTTTTGTCAAAACTCATGAAACTATACACTTAAAATAGCCACATATCATTATGTATAAATTTTTCCACAATGAAGATGATTTTTTCAAAAACAACACCTACTTGTAAAAAAATAACACTTACTATTTCTTTGCACCCAAGCCCACACCCTTTCAATCAAGTCACTGAAGTTATCTGAAACCTTGGTGTGATGCTTTCCCTCATCCACATCCTTCTACACTCGTCAGCATGAAATCATTGTTTTCTGTTTCAAAGGTCTTGGGGTCTTTGATATGTTTTTCTCCACTGTCACCTCTCCTGTCCTACACCTCATTATCTCTCACCAGATCTGTGACGTCTCTGCGAAACTCTTGCATCCTTCCAGTGTACTTCTCACGCTCCAACCAAAAACACATCTGACCATGGCAGCCACCTATACATGGCACAGTCCTTCCCACCATCAGAAAGGCTGTGCCAGGCATGGTGGTACACGCCTGCAAGCCCAGCACTGGGGAGGCTGAGGCAGAAGGGTTGTTGCAAGTTTGAGACCAGCCTGGGCTACAACGTGAGCTCGAGGCCAGCCTGAACTGTATAGTGAGACCTTGTGTCAAAAAGAAAAAAGAAAAAAGGCCAGAACTCTGAACACCTTAATCCTTTGCAGTCATCTGCTCTGTGTTCACATTCCAGTCCCAGTGGCTTTCAAACAGACTATTTCTTCCCTATAAAAGATCTTTCTCACTTGCTGTGTTCTCTGTTCATTAATTCACCTCACCAATCTCCTTGGTGATCCTGCAGATTTCTGCTTAAACATCCCCCCACCAGAGAAGCTTCCCCTGCCGTATGCCCCTACAGGCCAGAGCTCCCAACACAGGCTTTCATAATGTTCATGAAGTTTTGCTTAGTAGCACTTGCTCCCATTGGTATTGTAGCATTATTTGAGTAATTTGTTTCCCTACACCTACATCTCCTATTGGATTTAAGCTTCACAAAAACAGTAGCACTGTCTTATTCACTAACAGATCCCCACTACTTAGTTTTGAAAGGATCAACAAACATGAATAAATGAATTAATATAGCCTATGACAAAGAACCAAGCAAGCTCACGGTGACAATAAAACAAAGTGTCAATAGTGACCTTCTCTGAGAGTAAGTAGCTTCTTTAATCACTGGCATGTTGCTTCTAAAATGAGTCCAGAGGGATCCAGGACTCAGAATAGAATAAACATGCCTATAAAATGTGAATGTCATTTCATCATTAAGGACTTACTCACTGTGATCTGTATGTTTTAAAATTGAAAGAGATGGACTTATTACATGAGATGGGACAATGTGCCTCCAAAAGAATAATAACCTAAATACATATAAACATAAGGTATGCAATGAGTCACAGATTCACAATAATACTAAGAATTCACTGGTCACAACTGGAAATTGCTTAGGCATCAATTCATTGCCCTAAAAACTGATAAGAAAGAGAAGGAAATCCAATATTTAACATGTCTTTCCAGTAGTTCAGAGTAATCAAATGATGCATGAGAGAAAGTTATTTGTAGAAGAATTCTAATAAATACAGAATCAGTTCTATGATCATAGCAGTCTAATTAGCTTACTACCTCTACAACCTTGTTTGACTTTATGTCTCCAAACATTTCCTTTGAGGCAAAGTCAGAGATATCTTTCATACTTCAAAGTATGTGTCAATAGATCCATAGGCTGAACTAAGGCTGAATGAAGACAGACTCAACACCAGGGCAGGCTGGGAGACATTTTTTGGAGAATGTTGAAGGCCGGCACAAAGAATCCATGCTTAATTTGGTAGATGGTGGAGAGCCACAGATTTTCTTTCTTAGTGATGGTGTGACATTGCCAGAGCTGTATTTTATAAAAATAAATCTGGCAACATACATTAAAATAGACTGTAGAATAGAGGGACTGGAGGTGGGGAAAGAGTTGTGAAGTTATTGCAGTATTTAAGGAAGCTGTCAGAATGGCCTAAAGTGGGGTGATGGAATTAGGAATGGCAGCTTCAGAAGCCAGGGAAGCCAGAGGGGAAGCATAATTAGACAAAGGCTAACAGCCAGACTTAAGAAAGAGATGTATAAATGTATGAAATGGTAGCCACAGTGTGACGATTGATAAATGATTTGTGATAATGATAATAGTGACTGTCAGGATTCAGTTCACCAGCTCTAAGCAGCAAATACTTCACAACCTTCTGTTGGTAAAATAAAATATTAAGTGATTAAGTAACACTACTGAATCAGAGCCTAATCCAATAAAACAAACCACTTGAGTACATAAAACAGAAAAACTATAGTGTATACGTGACCATAGATTTGAAATCTCAGAATCGTGAGACAAACAGATTAGCACTGAGAGGAGACCACTACCATGGCTAAGCCAGCGACAGAGGGAGGTATAAGAGGTATAAGTCGAGCCAGGGACAGGGCCAGCCACTGCAAGCTGAACTTATGACAAGCGAGGACATTTGGGAGAGGAGGAGGCGAAGGTACAGAGCCACTGCCAGAGATGATTTCTAAGGCAGAGATGAAAAGGAAGAAACCACTTGAAATCTTTCTTCTGCCAATCACCTACCAGTGCCACACACTAAAAAAGACCCAGTGGAAGCCAGCTGCTACAGGAACCACAGAAAGGCGAACGTCAAGGCTCAGGCCCTGGCAACAGAGGACAACTCAGAGGGTGGGAGAGAAAGCACGTAGCCCTGTGGCCAGGACTACGAGGGGTTTTAAGATGAAAGGCTTCATATTTTCAAAGTTAGGATTAAAGGGATAGAAGTATAAAAATCAAGCAAATTAAGCAAAAGTGCTATAATCTTACATGTGATTTAGAAATCCCCTTGGAACGCATAGTTTATGTATGTATTTTCTATCTCATGAGAAAAGGTAAACGCAATGACAGGCAGAAGCAATGAACTCTCTCGTCGCTCAGGCCATGATCCCTAAATACCATTCCCCACTGAAAGCAAGCGAGGAATGATTCCTTCTAGATAAAGCACAAATGAAGCGGGATATCGTTTTTGTGCCAGAAAGCAGAACAGGAACAAGGACACTAGGTTGTGACCGAAGACACCATAACCAGTCTGAAGGACTTTCCAGTTAACTAAAATGGGATAATTTACATTGAGAAGAATAATTACTGCAATGAATAGGAACACATTAAAAATATAATAATGTAAAAATAATTGAACCTGAATCTAATCATGCCTCTATATCAAAGGACCAGTTTTCTGTAAAGTACACAAATAAAGTAACAAGTTAAATGACAATATGAGAAAGCAATCAGTCAAATCCAAAATGTGGAACATTCTATACAGCACTATAAACAAGTGACACAGTGTCACAAACAAATCAATGATTTAAAAGTTGAAAAAAGACTTAAGAATGTATCAATCAAGCACAATATGTGGACATTTTTTGGATGCTGATTCAGACAAGCCAAGTGTAAAAAAAGAATTTTTGAGACAGTTTAGGCAATGTGAACACGGATTGGGTTTTAGATGGTATTAAAGAATTATGTTAATTTTGCTTGACAGGAAAAAAATATGAGTTGCCAAAATTAAAAATAAAAAGATAAAGGGCTCTTAATACTAATTCATAGGTTCTCAGTGATACCCACATTTGTTCTGAAGAGCTATGGCTGAATCTTAAGAAGGGCTTCCCAAAGTTGATCATCAGAATCACCTCAGCACCTTTTAAAATTCAGATTCCTTGTCTTTATGTTCAGCCCTGGATGTGGAAATTCTAACCCTGTTTCAGAAGAAATCGTGTATATTCAGGGTAGTAGGGCCGTAAACCTAACCCTGTTTCAGAATGACTCCAAACAGTTCCTTTGACTACCCTGATGGTTCTCTAGATCTGAGAATCACATGACTCTGAAGTCAGTACAGGTAGGTCTGTAACTAGGCTGAGTCATTTTGCTTATACCAATATATCTATACAGCTTAACAGCTATAAACCAGGAAACCTGGCCCAAAACACAGGGTCACCACTAGCAGTTACCCAAGAGATCATCTCTTCCTAAAAGCTCTTTTTAATGTGGCAAAGCAACAAAAATAGTCTTTACATTATGGTAAACCTTTTCAGCACTTTGAATGTGCTGTCCTCAACTTTCCTGCAACCCATGTAAGGCATTTGCATCATTATCTGTATTTTATAGATTTAAAAAAAAAAAAAACAGACTCAGAAAGCTAAAAAAGTGTCCTTTGATTACATTTGTCCCATGGCAAGGGGGTAAGGCTTAAGTCAGAATCTGTCAGTTCTAAAGACCACATTCTTTCTGTGCCACTAGGTAGCTTCCTAGGAGCAAGCATGAGAAAATGCCCTTCCCACATGCACTTCTTCCTTTACAGCTACACACAGGATTTTTTCATCGCAGTTACCTTGTGTATGGTGGCCGGCACAGCAAAAGACCCACTAAAGCACAGAACGATAGCTAAGATCTGAGGACACAGAAGAAAATTGACAGGAAAAAACAAGGATTAAGGTTCAGGAACAACTGTATTGTCAGTGTTAATCCCATGATTTTAAAAGAACTCCTTCACTGATGAACTGCAATCATTTCTTCTTATAAATAATGTGTATAGATACCTATAAGTATGCCAAAATTTCATGCATCCTGTATTTCATAGCAGGAACTCAGTTAAGTCAACATTTTCATATTTTGACATTTAAAATAAATCTATAGATTCAAAGGTATAAACCAAAAAGTTATTATCCTTGCAGAGGAGATATAAATAAGACTTAACACTTTTATTTACCATTCCCTGCTGCAGCTATTAGCTAATAGCTTTACTTTATAAAAGATATTCATTTCCTTTCAAATGCTTTCCTCACATTAAGGCAAAAGTATATGGTATCTTTGGGAAACTAAAGTGCCGGGCATAAAACCAACTCTTGCTCTTTAGTATAATTTTAGCCATAATTTCATTATACAATGAAAATTATATATGCTCATGCAAGTTAAATATTCAAAATAACAAAAAATAAATTCCCAAATGCTTGTGCTAAAGTGCTAAAAATTTCATTTCTCGTCCTCTTCTGAACACACCACAGAACAGCTTAAGAAAAACACTAACCTTCTCAGTAAGTCTAAATTGCACACAGTAGGGGATTTATTTCCCAGGCTGCAGGAAGCTAAACCCATGAGTGAATCAACCTGAAGATTGCCCTTGGCAGTCACATTGTGAATTGAGCTATTTTTCCCTTTACCAGAATGTTGGGAAAGAGTCTTTGCTTGCTTTAGTTTGCCCTAGTAAATGAATACAAGAGCAAAGAGTAATTTTTCTGAATTTGAACCACTGTTGTAGCCAATCAAGATAATTTTGAAGCTCCCCAATCTCCCAGTCATTTCTCAGCAGGAGAATCTGTGATGACACAGGAGGAAGATTTTGTTTGAAAGAGGGATTAGAAGAGTTCTTAATTGCCTGAGTATGTGTTAGCCAGCTCCTCTCTGTAAAGGAGCTGCACAGAGAATCGAGTTGTAACTGAAAATATTCATGAATCCAATGACCTCAAACTATTATTCCCATTCCAACTATGCATTTTGTTAAAAATTTTTGTAGTCGACCTTTTGTTGATTGATACAGTAGTCAATCGTGCAATGTAAATCACTTGCAAAATGAAATTGGGAATTTTTTTTTTGTGGTACCAGAAATTGAACTCAGGACCTTGTGCTTTCCAGATAGGCACTGTGCTGCTGAGCTACATCCCCAGCCCAAAATTAGAAATCTTGTAAAAAATTCAGGATTGTATAAAGTCCGTGAAAGTAGCATTGAAAAGTCATGGTCATATCAGCTTTGGGACAATTAAACCGAGAAAAAAACCACAGACAATACACAGACTTCAGAGAAAAATAGTTAATATTGTTTTGATTTTTAAGATAAAGCCCCCAATCAAATGTTTTTAATCATTTACCTTACAAAGTTGATCCCCATTACAAGTAAAATCAAAAGTAACGGCCATATTCATGAGCTGGGGAAGGAAAAATAGCAACAGCTTCTTTCCTATGTCAGTGTCTCAGTTATTTGTCTATAAGCACCCTGGCATAAGGCATCTTATCACTCCAAGCTCCTAATTTTCTTAAAACAATAATATCACTCATAGAATTTTATGTGCTAAGTTTTCCATAATTTTCACTTCTGTGCTTTTTCAACCTTGCCTTCAAAGGGAGAAGTGATTGATCCCATCCACTGTGAGTTTGCAGTGGAAGTAGATTTGTTGCGTGTCTGTTATTTCTTGCCATAATACTGCTATAATTTAACATTTCCTCCCTTTATTCTTTGTTTCCTGACATGTTATTTATGTTTAATTATGTTTTCCTCCCTAAATCTATATAGTTCTGAACTCTTAAATGCAAAAGACTAATCTGAATAGTATGAACTTAATTTTTAACTCTAATAATAACATTTTTCAAATAAAGAACAGTACTTTAAAGCATGTCATTTAGTTTGAATTCTGCATTTATGGAAAGAAAAAGAAGGACAAATAGAAGCCATTGTGCACCATCCACCAGTCTTCATGATCTGTGGCACGGTGCAAGTAGCCTTCTGTGAGACACAGCCAATCCGAGGCCTGGAGTTTGGATCAGGGTCCTGTCATGCCAAAAAAAGTGACAAGAGACACCGGTGTTTCTCAGAGGATGACGTCAGGACACTCTTGTTCCAGGACAAAGTGAATGGGCGAACTTGGGATCCCCATGCCGAAGAGGGCAAATGCCCTCCCTGTTTCTGGGTGCCATTTATCCCGTTACTTCACTCAGGCTGTACATTCAAAAACTGCTTTTACTGCATGTTGCTCCTTTCAACCCTTTCTTTTCCTCTTCATTCACTCCTCCAGTGTTTACTGAGCCTGTATCATGGCCTTCTGCTCAGGGCTAGTGACCCAGTGCAATTTCAAAACGTCCCAGATCTATTGGAGGTTTCCGACAACATTGAGTAAAGCCATTATGCTAAATGGTGAATGTGCACTAGGGAGGTACTAGGAGAGACTCACCAAAATTAGGGCTTCAAAGAGGGACTTTCAAGAGGGACAGCACTTCCGCTGAGGAGGGAAGGCCAGAAGAGACACCACATTGCAAGTAGCAGAGGAAAGTGTTCTGAATACAAGAAAGAGCCGGGTGCGCTACAAAACTTCTAGGACTTGATGGAACATGTAAGACGAGACGAGTCCTACATGGTTATCGGAGGAAGCGGGACATCCAGGCTGAGGTGACCCCAAACTCACATCTCCAAAGGAAGGCTGTTACAAGAGTTGGGATGACAAAATTAATTCTATAAATCTCTACCAACTTTAAAGAAATAGATAACAAGGCAAATGAGCATGTTGCATGTACTTTTGTTTTTATCTTACTTCTCTTTAATATGCACACTAAATAATAACACGGTCATTCAAAAGTATTATCACCTAATGTGACAAAACATTAAAGCCACTTTGCAGTCTCTACTAAGTAATTCGTTAAGACAGCAGCCTTTCTAAAAGTTCTCACTGGCTAAGAAAGATATGTTTCCAAAGCAAGTAGTTTAATTGATGTGGATGCAGTTCTGAGGAACATGGGCTTTAGCATCTAGAGTATTGTACAACCTGTGACTGTACGCTACTCATGTGACTTAAGTATCATGTCCACTCATCCTTACAAAGTTATTCCTCAGCAGCCTGATCCAGAAGGTAAGTTATAAAGATTCAATGAAATAATACATGTATTTCAAAGCAGAACCTGGTACACAAAAGTACTAACCAAGCATTAACTATTGTAATTATAATTTTATTCTATAGTAATACAATCACTCTATTAATAATTTAACTTGTGAACAAATCAAGAACTTGTTGATAAGTAGATTTGTGCTCAGAAAGTTTTCTTGAAAAAAAAGGAGAGGAGACACTAGAAGGAGGGGTAGGAAAATATCTATGATGCTGCAAATAAAGTTGATCAACATTTCACAGGTCAATTTAAAACATGGTCACATCATGCTACAGATCTCACCTCCTTACTACGTCATCCCAGCTTGATAAAGCACTGTTCTGTATATTCTAATGGGCCTGATTTACCCTTAAAATCTGCTATGAGCAAATGCAGAAAGTGTGTGAACTGAATAGGATTATTTCAAGCATGAACAGAAACATTTTGCTATCAAAGGGAAATGGGGCCAAGATGAAGTTGGAATTGTAGGAAAATCCAAACAACTTTAAAGAAAATAATAAAGTTAAAGTAATGTCATTAAGTTTGCTACTATAATATTCTAAAATATTAGAACTAGCAGGGTAAGGACCATGGTCTTTCCTCATATGTTAACTGACAGGCATTTTCTTATGTATGACAACAGAAATTCAAGCTTGTAAGTATGGAATGTAGGCAAGGCACATATCTTCTGAATGGATGAAGTATGTCAGCTAGGAGGAGAGTCTATCCGAATTTCAGCTAGCTTTCCACGGACCTGGTAGGCAGGCCTGATACTTTCACAAAAACTTCTTAACAGGCTGACATTTCTGTAAGCTTCATAAACAATATTTTTAAATATAAGAGATGCATGGCCAACAGAGAAATTCAACATAATGAAAATTTAAACAAGGTAATTTTTATATTTAACAGATCATTAGCAGTATCTGTTATGCTATATTTTTCAAAGTTACTGATTTGGAGTTCACTTATAGGTCTTCATTTGTGTATTTATCATCTAATTTTTATTTTATATACATTTTTATTGGTATATGTTTGCAATACCTAGGAATACCATCGGCCTGGGGAATGGTTACATCTCCGTACCTCATCTCAGCCCTTCTCACGTCCACTCCGCATTGCCTGTCTCCCCACAGCAGATCCCCTTCCCCTCTCCACAAGGGCTGCCATCCGTTTTTAAAAGAGGTTACTCAGTAAATTAATATGGTGGGAACATTTGCAGAAAATAACATTTAAACTTATTTAAAATGGGAAAAAATACTTAGAAGAAACATAAGAACGCCATTTTCCATATAAACAAATATGAACATTATATAAAACCAACTATGATTCCTATTTTAGGTATTCATTTAAGTGACTTCACAGAAACCTCTAACTGAAAGTATTCGAAACACCACCTTTAAGGTGTTGTCTGAGCTGTTATATGTATTTTAAAAGGATGAAGCTAAAATATAAACAGTCATAATAAAGACTTTTTACTCCTTTGGATTCATTTCTCCCCACCATTCTCTCTAGACACCACTTGGTTCTGCTGCTCAGGTTGGAGTAGACCAGGAGTGTAAGTAAGAAGAATCCATGTGGAGAGTCAGCATTGAGAGAGAGTTCACGAGTACTTTTTAAATGAATCATGCTGTTAGAAGCAGTTGGACTTACATTCATCCATTATTATTGTTCTTATTCTCTACAATAATCTAAATATGATAAGATAGGTCATTTTTGCTATTTGGCTTGATGTAAAGAGGTTATTTTTCCATGGCAAATAAGAGCAGAAATTGCCATCGCAGACGTCTTGTCTCTTTTTAGTTCAATAGACAGCAATTTCTAGAGACTGAGGATTGATTTTTCCCTTTTAATGTGTACAATGCTGTGTACATTGTAGAAGCTTTTCACATGTTCATCAAATTCAATTGAAAAACTAAGATTACTCCCTAATCTTAAATCCTTCAATGTCACATCATTAAGATAAAATTAGACAAGAGCAGTGAATTCTGAAATAATTCAATAAATTATGAAATATTTTCACTAATATATGCATAAGTATGGGTATCTAATTTTTAAAGTTTAGTTATTAAAAGACAAGAATAACACATATGCCAGAATTTTCAAAGGAGTGCTGTAATATATGTAACTTGCCAGAATTAGAGTTATCAAATTTAATATAAAGAGCTTTCATCAAATTTGGATTTAATGAATGCAGTTGAAACAGGCAAATCCAATACACTACAAGCAGTCCAGCTCTCAATTTGCTCCATAGACATGATTTACCCTTAAAAGCCAGAGCATCATTTCTAATAGCTCATCTGTTGGCAGAATGGATTCTGTTACATTCATTCTACCCCCAGAAAGAAAACTAGCATCCACGATAGTACCATTCGACTGTACGTGATAAAGCACAAACCAGCAGAACTTTGATAATATGGAATGTGATGCTATTTTTAATATAAATTTAGCAGCTTATAGTAAACCAAAGACTTCTCTCTTTCCACTAAAGGCATATGTATTTCTATTCAAATCTCAAATTCTAGGATCTTCAGCAAGTTAAAAGACATACCCAGAACTAGAGAAATGTGTCAACCTGTGCCATACACTTTGAGACTCAGTGAGCTATTCCCATGAATGTGTGTGGACATCTCTACAAAGAGTACATTTAGGGTCCATTTAACATGTGGATTTGTTGGCCCATGAGAATGCATTGGACATTCAACTACCTCCTCCCATGGCACTGCTCACCAAACCACATGACTGGAATTGAAAGCGCCAGGAGTTCTAGCTCTCTTTTTAAATATTTCACTCCTGAGAAAATGCCTTATTATATGGACACACTTTCTAAAACATTTCCTAGCTAAGAAGGTTCAGATCTTTTTGGAAAAGTAAATAGTAGCATATTAGCTTGACAGAATGTATGCAAACATCAGATCACAAGGTAAAAGTCATAGGATTATAATGCAAAGAGTATAGCCTTTACGGTCTTTCAGACTTCCAAGTTCAAACGGCAAAGTCTTTTCTTCCAACTACCTTCTCCCAAAAGATAAATCTCTTTCTCCCTCTCCCCCTCTCTCTTTTCTTTCTCTCTCTCTTTCTCCAAATACATATATACATACATACATATACATTAACAAGTAAATCAAACATAAAAAGGAACGTTCATTATTAATCTATTAACTTTTCTCCTACATTTTTAACTTATGTAGATGAGACTTGTTTAGCTATGACAATCAGTTGTTGCTTTCCATTAAAGTTTAAAATTTAAAATCCCCCTATTGTTGTACCATCTTTAGCTCTGACTGGGTCCCTTCCCAAAATTTAATTTACTTTACTATTTTTTTAAAGGACAAAATTATAGTCCCTGAGGAGTGGGTGAGCATTTTTATTCCAAATGCAATAATTTTCTGGATAAAAATTTAAATAACTGAGTTTTGCCTAGAAGCAGTCTTCCTCATTTATAATTCTGGTCTCGAAGTAGTGAAAATATTTTTGGAAGATTGTAAAAAGATAGGAATATTTCAAGTTCGAGGTTCTGCTACTTGCTTGGCTCATTTCCTTTCTAAAATGGGGATCCTACCATTTTAAAACCCCACCAAGAATTCAGCAGACAGCTAGACAAAAATCAGATTACTTCTCTTCTTTTTCTTTCTCTCCTCCAGAGCAGCACTTCAATCCCAATCCGAAGTACAAACTGAGCAGCCCTCATGCAAAAGTCTAAAATCCCAAATGCTCCAGAATACAGAACTTTTTGTGCACCAACATGACGTCCAAGAGGAAAATTCCAAGTCTGATTTCCTATCACAGGTCAGTCAAAACACAGGCACAACAAGAATATTTTATAAGATTGCTTTATAAGATTGTGTAGGAAACACCTAATTGATCCCAAGGCCAGAACTGGAATGACTTATTATGTGAGCCCCCCACTGGCACCACACATTTCCACTTCATGATAACTAATATTGGGGAGAGTAAAACCCTCTCCTCTTGGAATTTAGACTCTATCACTATAAATCCTAAAATTTTATTTGTAAGGCACACATGTCGAGGCTAAAAAGAAATTTCTCTCTCTAATGAAGGAAAGCACTGTAATGGCCAATAGCTCTACTAATCTAAAATCCAGCTTTTGGCTCACCCTCCATATTTTAAGCAAGAAGAAAGTCAAAACCGAGAATATAGATAGCTCCATGTCATTAATAATAGTGATGAAAACAGAAACAATCAACATTTGTTTCAACCTTATCGACAATGGCACTGTCAAAGTCACATGTATTATTTGATCCTCCAATAGGCCCCATCCCACAGGTAAAGAAACAGAGGCAGTAAGATGCTAAGAAATATTCCCAGTTTTATTTAATAACAAGTGGCAGAGCTGGAACTCCAGCCTTGCTGTCTGACCATCAAATTCACAACATCTAATCACTTTGCTATGCCGTACAGGACAGATTTAGTGAAGAACAGGGAAGTAATGTGTTCTCACAACTTCATCATTATGAGTTATCCACTGCAGTTTGGATGCTGAGCTACACAGTACCTTAAGTATTTTGCATGCCTAGTAAAGGTGTCTCCTTTTCCTTTTTCTGCAGGAAAAAGATGGTAAAATGTAACTTGAGTACATCAGATCTTGAGGCAAATTTTATGGTCAGTATATCTCATAATAGTGTCAGCACTGCAGCGTGATAAGATCTTGAATACTGGTGTCATGAAGGTAACACTTTCAGGAAGAAAAGATAAACACAATACTTCTGTGTTACAGTGTGATTATGTAAGGATATTTCATACCCCATGTTCTTATAGTTTGTATGACTCTGACTTACTCTAGCTCCAAATCCCCTGCCTTCTTATTCTGCTGTTATTGTATTCAAAATGTCTTTAATTTTTTTGGTACCAGAAATTGAACTCAGGACCTTGTGCTTGCCAGGCAGGCACTGTGCCACTGAACTATAACCCCAGCCCTCCAAATGTCTTTGATGAAGTGTCAGGAGTCTCCCACCATCAGGCTCCGACAAGTCCCATCTCTCCATCTTTCTTTCTTGAACACCAAGGACCCTTGAACTCCACCCAGGTTTAGACTCACTTCTAACATTGTCTGTGCTCAAAACTGGATCTTGACTTGGCAAAGAGGGACCCTAGCTTCATGTTTAGATAGTGTCAAGTTACTCCTGCGTTTGTCCTTAAACCACATCCTCATGACCTACTTTTGAAAAACAGATTTGGACCTTGAACTGGAGACACAGTCTGAACATATTACTTAGAGATGAAAATATATTTCTTTTTTATACACTTTTATAATTGATTTTGTGACATCATAGTCCACTAGGATTAGGATTTTGAATTATTCTGCAAATCCCAGCTCAGAATTTCTTAGCCCAACATGATTGTTTCTGCTCTTTAGAATTCAGAATGTCACCTGCTCACTTTGGAGTTGATCATCACCGAACTCCCACAACTCATCAGCACATGCTCTATAGGCTCTGCTGCACCCAGATAATCCCAGTGACTACCTTCCTCTGTTAATACCTACCCTACTGGCAGCCCACAGGTACTGCCATCCTGCAGCCAGCCTCATTCTGTAACCCTGCCCTCTCCCAAGAACCCACCTCACCCCTAGAGTCACAGGATTTCCAGAACCACATCTTTGTTCCTAACATCAAAGCAGTAGTAACTAAGCTACACCCTCAGATCTGGACTAGATGCTAGAATTTCACTTAATCCTGCTACACATTTTACTCAAACTTCAAGCCAGAGCATCGCCTTTTCTACATAGATGATCCAGGAAGGGGTGAAGAATAGCAAATGAACAGAAAAAGGATCTCTAGCTCTCTTTACAATTTATCTATTATTTGAATACATTATCTATTCTACTCCCACATATTTTCTCAGAAAATGAAAGACTTGCAATTCTCACACCTATCAAAACACTTAATTGCATCAATTTCTCTACCTCTTCCTCCTTCATACCTACAATGAATATTAAATTTAGTAGAGATAACTCTGAAGGAAATCAGAAACAAAAATAAAGGTCTCAAAATTACATGTGCAATAAATTTTAATTTGAGCATCTGCATGCTCATGGTGAAGTACTTTTTTAGTCTTCTGCCTTCGTGGAGGGCTGTCTCCTAGCCAGGCAAAGACCCTAACCATACTAATGCACTGTCCAACAATTAATAATTACACTGAGACTTTACCCGCAAAAAAGCCCTATTAGAGTACAGCCAATGCTTTCAGAATTTCCCAGAAACTGAACCAGAGGACCCTAGTATAAACCATTTCTTCCCACCTGCATGGACATTGTGAGTGCTCAGCCTGCAAATGGACAGAGAAATAGCCAAGATAACCCAAGGGTGTGACAGCAAGAAAAGTGCCCCTGATTCAGGCTAATTTACACACAGTGCTAACTACTCCCAGGATAAGCAGCATTCTTCAAATTGCAGATTAAGAACAAGATGACTGGAAAATATGACCTATTAAGGTTCTCTTCCCCAATGAGTGTACTAAAATTAACTTAGGAAGCCTTTATTGCAATTTTTTTCTTTTTAATGAAATGAAAGAGCAAATTTCAAAATGTACCACAAGCAGTGTTTAAGAATATCAGAGGAAACCTTTTTTGCCAGAGAGAAAGTAGATGAGATAGATAAATGACAGGTAGACAGGTAGAGTTGTGATCAAAAACTGTGCTGAATAGTTACTTTTTTCAAAAAGTGTTGTAGGAAAACGCATATTCCCACCAATCCCCGCAAAATGCTCCTTGTGCTTTGAACAGACCCCGCTGCTCTTGTCACTTTCTAAAGCTGTTCTAGAAATCCTATTTCATGATGACAGGATGTTTAGTTGTGCGGAACTGATCCAAAACGTTTACCTTTCGTGGTTATTTTGACATGGGGGAAGAGTGAGAAGTTACATGTGCCAGATCCCATGAATAACACACATGGAGATACACTGTAATATTTTTATTTAACAGAAATTACCATAAATGTTCAAAATTAAATCAGGATACCAAGGAAGGCAGACAACATAACTAAAGATACTTTCAGCAAGCGGGGTGGATGATGGGGTAACTGTTTGAAGCACGGGGGAGTATTCTGAAGGGGACCAAGGGCTATGTGTCTTTCACTGTAATGAAAGTTGTATATTCCCATCTTTTTATCATTCCTCATATAAACAGCTATTTACAGGCAACTCTATATGTTGGGTACTTTTCTAGACAGTTGGCTGCATCAGTCACAACTAAAAATAAAAGTCCCTGCTCTCCAGGTGGCCACTGATCTACACAGCAATGTGCGATGTTTTCCTTGGTGTAAGCCGTAGTTTAAAAACTATTTTGAAAGCCATTGTTTGAAGAAATGTTCATGCATTCTCTACCCTGTGCCATCAAGGAGAGGTCATTCACTGCCCTTGCAGTGGGAGAAGTGGGAGGAGGGAGGTGCAAAGCCGAGCCCACACCCTTCCCCTACTCCCCCTTCACGCTTCGTTTTACATCTTCCCCTTTCATTTCAGCTTTTGCCACAGTTCTAACAGATGAAGTCTTTGGAATGGAAAGAAAACACCAAAATAAATGAGCTCTTGGTGGATATTTTCTAGTAGTGCCACAGATGGAGAAGTTTCATTTTAATTTATGATAAATGTTCACTGCTAGTAATGGGCAAACCACTGAACTTGCAATAGCCTATTCTCTTAAGCAAGTTAAATTACACGTCCAAATATAGTGTCCCTCAGTCTCTTCAGAGATACCCTAAAAGTGTTAACTAAGGCCCAGCTTGGTGCTTCTCAGTGTAATGACTTGCTTATTCAACCTGCAACAACCGTCGCTCATATTTAGTGCATCTCTAGCAGGAGCCCAATACTGTGCTCTGTGCTTTTATCTCTGATCTTCAAAATGACCCTGTGAGCAAGGATGTATTATATGCATTTAAAAAAAAAAAAAAACACCAAAGCTTATGGAGGTTAAATAACTTGCCCACAATCACTTAGCTAACAAGTGGTGGAGATGAAATTTTAACAAACGCCACGTAGCTCCACAAATATACTGAATTGTGAATTCATTCATTAAGTTCAAGTTTATTGTGTATAAGAAATGGTAAACTATTGTGGGAAAACTTATCAGCCTTTGCTTTCCCTTATTTGCTTTTAATCATGCCTTAGTATTTTAATGGTCATCAAAAGACTATAAATAAATGGACTATTAAATTCAAAACCAAAGCTTTAACACAAGTATGTTCTCCTGTCTTGACTCCAATAGGTTTAAATGCGTGGTTGCTGAAAATGTTTTGTGTTTCTTTTGTTAAATCTTTTCAAAGGAAACATAAAAGGATAGATGGAGTCTGCAAAGTCTGGTCTCAATCGTTAACCCCACTGCTTATTAGCCCTGTATCCCTGAGCAAAGTCTGACTCAGTTTCCTCATCTGTAAAGTGGGAATAATGGCAGCACTTATGGGATTGTTTTGAAGATTAAGTGAGCTATTATATGAAATGTACTAAATAAAACTGTGTTTTGGTATTCTTATGATTATTGCTTCTTAAGAAGCATTAGCTCATCCCTCTTTACTACAATATACAATCTCAGAGTTGGTTGGGAAAACACTGAAAGCAAAAGGTAAGTCCAGTGAGTGGGTGGAGGAAGAAAGAAGCTCCCTAAGGGCAGAGAAGCATATCGCATCCATCCTCTGTCCCTTCCTTTCTCAACTGCTGGACTAGCTGTAGATTCTGCACTGTGCATGTTATTGCCTCACTGGCGCTGTTTCTGGAAAGCATTACACTTCATAAATTATTTGAATAGGAACCATTTTGCTTTTATGTTGATATATGAAATTATTTTTGCTTTTCAAAACATAACCACCATATATTTACTGAACAAAGGTCAGTGTGTGTGCAAAAGCGAAATCAGTCATCGTTACAAAAGAATTCAAACCAATTTTGCAGCACAGGTCTCCGTGTTGTTTTAAACAACTATTTCAAATGTTGGCCAGATGAAAAGGTCAAGTGTACATCAACAGAAAAGAACATAGTGGTTCTCATTATCCTTTAGTCTATTTTATCTATTACTAAGGAAAAAGTATATTTAAAGAACATCTCTCTATAATCAATTTCTTTACTTACAAATGTCATTCTAAATGAACATTTTACAGCTGATTAATTTTTGTCCCTTTTTCTCATATGAAAATACAAGATAAAATGTGTACTTCTGGTAGATTTCCTTCCTGATGATTAAAGTGCTGATTTTTCTGCATGTCTGCTGGTTCCAGCTATAAAACAAAACTGAGTCTTTGAGCTATGTTCCTTAAATATATTCACCTTTTCTCCAAAATATTTAAGTGAACAATTAAACATCAGAATGTAGAAGGTAGAAAACATCGTCATTCTCTTTGTCAAAAAGAAAACACGTTAAATATGTTGCACATACAAATATACCCAATTAACATTTTAATTAAGGATAACAAAGAGTAATTAAACGGATGACATTTTCATTAATTTTCTCAACTGTACAATAGCCTGATGGAAATGATTGCTAAATCTGATTCTACTTAAATATTTCTCCCTATAGAGACAGCACCTTCAAACAACCCATGATCAGAAACCTTTCCTTTTCAGGAATTTCTATAACCATAATGTCATATCCATAAATAAGTTTTCCAAGTTTCTCATTGTTATGAATCTTACTCTCTTGGTGAAGCACATGAGCAATAGTATGGCATAACTCTGTGCTTCGGAACACTTGTAAACAATCATGCAAAAACATAGCACTAAACTACTTAAAGGCTTACTTTAACAAAGATGCTTAATCATTTAGTGTAAATAAAAAATTTACCAACCTTAGCAACCCAATTCCATGGTATCCAGGTTTTATATTATCATGGATCAGTAATATATGCCTCTGATTTGGCAACACACCAGGGGTACCTAATTGTATCAAGGTGCATTATTAATTGCTTAAAGCAAAATTAGATATAATTTCCTTTATGTTTTTAAAACTAACATTGGCTGTTCCACACTTCAAAGCTGAGTGAGAAGAAAGGATGAAAAATGGTGGCCTAACATATTACCAGCTGTTGACTTATCAACAAAATGGAACAAGCCCCTCTCTGCCTGTTGCCAGATTTAGCAGAACACACCACACACACACACACACACACACACACACACACACACACACACACGAGGAGGGGACACTCTGCCATGAAGACAGTGCTGGAGACAATGGTGGCTCCGTGTATTCTTGCAAGGAAATCCCTGGAACAGGGTGGTCCCCGGAAACACAGCTTAAAGAAACTTGTAACTGCTCTCCAGTGCAAAAGTGAACTTCAGAGAACCTAAGGCTCAGGGAGGTAAAAATCAAGGCCACAGAAAGACAGAGGGATAAAAAGCTGGGAGAGAGAGGACCAATGCCAACTATTAGAAGTGCAAGTGTCTCTTCCTAGCTGAGAATTCTGAAGGTGGGATGATCAGGACATATGGTCTTCTTGAAATCCTATGGTTTAATCTGCAGGGAATTAATTATTACAGAATTAATTGCTCTTGATAAATTATGCAGATAGTTCACCAGAGAGAAGTACCTGTCCTGTAGGACACGGCAAGGGCTGCTGCTTGCCTCCTTCTCGAGACTATACCCCTGTTCCCCGCCAGCTACTCAAACATCCCATTACAACTTGGAGCCCACACATTTTATGGAAACTGTCTACACCGCCCCCATTCTGCACTCTGACATCTCTGAAGAGGACTTTCTGAGGCGCCTCTGGCTGTAGTGCACTTCTCTGTTAACTAAAAGGAGTTGCAGTTTTTCTTATTCTCTGCTTTTGGACAAGTCTCCCTCTCATGCTACCCTCTGCTCTTTATAAACTGACTTATGGTATACCCTGCACTCTCCGATCCACCTTTACCACATCTTTCCTTTTGGGTTCCAAACACTTCCTTATAGAAGTGTGTCTGTATTACCTAATACACCAAATTTTCTGGTTTTTTCCTTTTTTCCATAGTGTCTGACACTTATAAATCTATACATTAGCTTAGATTTTTATACTATCTATTCAGAGAAAGAATATCAGAGCTTTGCATATTGTTAGTGTGCCAGATATAGTTTAAAAAGTGAAGTAAATACAGAACCCTGTGCTAAGTGAATTATGCCACACACAAAGAAAAATATTGCATGATCTCGCTCACATGTGAAATTTAAAAAGAAAATTTCAAATACACAGAACACTTTGTTGTTCAAAGACATAATATGCCTTCTATTGGCCACTGTGGAACTCAAGGCTGACATATTAATGTGGTCTGCTCGGATTATGGGTGATGAACTGTGGTCATGGTGGAAAGGTGTTGGACATACAAAGTCTCTGGCCCCACCCCACTTCTGACTCAGACCCAATGCATCCCAATCTGCATCTTGACATGATTTCCCTAAACGACATGCATGTGTAATAAAGTTTGCAAAGCCCTGACCTGTCCCACACCAGGCATGAAAGAATCTATAAGAAATATCTCTTAAATAACTGCAACAGAAGAGCCAGTCAAGTATTCCTAGGCCTGCTCGCTTTTCCACCAAAGGGCTTTAAGAGGTCAATTCATCAAGAGGATATTAGCTTTGTAAATATTTATGCACCCAACTTTAGAACATTTAAATATGTAAGACAGATATTAATAGACATGAAGTAAAAACTAAGATAGTAATACACTAGAGAGGGTACTTCAGTACCTAACTTCAACAATGGGTAGATCAGCCAGACAGAAAATTAATAAACAGGTAGTTTGGGGCATGAAGAAAGAGATGCCTATACATGGTTGGTGGGACGTAGATTGATACAGCCATTATGGAAAACAGTATGCAGATTTCTAAATGAATTGAAAGGTAGAGAACAACATCTTCTAAAGACATCTGCATTCACACATTCAGTGAAGCATTATCCACAGTAGCCAAGATAGGGAAACAGTCTAAGGTCTACAGACACACGAATGTATAAAGAAATTGATATATCTTGTCAGCCCTAAAAGAGAGTATCTTGATATTTACCACAATATAAATAGAGCAGGAGGACATTGTGCTCTGTCTTAGTTATTCTCTTGTTGCTGGGACAAAATACCTAACACCCCCAATTTAATGTAGGAAATTTTGGCTCATTGTTTGTAGAGATTTCGGCCTGTAGTCTCCTGGCTCCAAGGCAGTGTGCCATGGCAAAGGTGAAAGAACTCATGGGAAGACAGACGGGAAGCTGCAGCAATCACAGTGCCCAAGTGACCCACCTCTTCCCACCAGGCTTCACTTCCCAGCATCACACCCAACTACAAACCCATCAGTGGGCTAACCCGTATCACACACCCATGGTCCAGTCACCTCCCCGCAGCCTTCCCTCTGAGTGCACAGGGCTTTGAAGGAACTTCTAGATAAAAGCCAAAAAACACTTGGGAAGATATTGAATGATCTCACTTACGTGTGAAATCTGAAAGAGAAAAAGTCAAATACATAGACAGAAATAGAGTGATTACCAGGGGCATTGGGAGGAGATGGAGATATGTAGATCAGAGAATAAATAAGAATAGGTCAGAGAATAAATAAGACAGGCAATGTGATCAAAATCTAAGGTGAATGCTTAAATTTAGAAAATAATTACAGTAAAAACATACAATATTGCCATTAATCTCCCTCAAGATACTCCCTTTACTTCAGACAGACTTATCCCACCATTGCCATTTTCTGCAAGTCCTCTGCAGTGGATTAGCTAATGGGTCAGCTCATAACCCCCGGCTGAACTGAACCAGCGTGGTACGGGGTGTCGAAGGCCCACCAGAGGATGGTTGCCAAGAGCATAGAGAGAAAACTAGAGGGGAAGATGGTGAGCTGTTGCTTTTCTGGGAGGAGCTTATCATGCTGGTTTTCCTGATATGAACCCAGCTGTTCTTACGGTGAGGGGAGCTCAGGTCCTCACTGTCGCTGAGGGTGGCTGCACTTCTCTTTGGGGGAGCTCTGGCCTGTACCTTGAGTGTCACTTCCTGGCTCCAGGACAGATTCCTTAGCCTTCTGGCTCAGATCCTTCATCTCACAGGCGCAAACTTTCTAGTTTCCACCACGCTGGGCCTTCCCAGTGCAGATCCTTGATACAGATTTGTATGAGACGTGGTGGTGAGCTCTAGGCCTCCAGCTGGACTCATGGAGGATGCTGCCGTGGGATCCAGGCCCTCAGCTGACTCTTTATGTTTCTAGTGTGTGGAAAGGTCTCCTGCACTCTTTTGCATTTGACTCTTCAGGTGGATATTATAAAATAATCTTATAAATTATGTGTCCTGTATTGAATCTTTTCCCTTGTAAACCCTGATGACATCATCCTCTTTCCTAGGTGTCTTTAGCTGTGCTGTCACAGTTACCTCAATCTCCAGAACTCATTCAAAACACTGACCCTCTATGGGCACTTTGACTTCAAGGAAGAGCCAGGAGCTGCATGGTGCCAGTTCTGGTGAATATGGTGGGTGAGGACACACTGTAATGTTTTTTGTTGACATCAGTTTCTGACAACTTTTCTAATCAATTTGGAACATCCATGCAGGCGTGAAAACACCGGTAAAGACACTTCCAGAAGTGCTTCAGAAGGGGCCAGAACAACAGGAACAGTGTGTTCACACTGAGAGAGATTATTTTGAGGGACATTAATGGCAATATGACTTTTACCATAATATTCTTCTTATTTTTAATTCAAACATTCACCATGCTTTTTATTATGCCATGAATACAAGTTGAACAAGCCTAGCTGTGTACATCATAAGGACTACGCATGATATTATCAGTTTTAAATGAATAGATTTTAGCTCTTCTTGCCACAAAAACAAAAAATATAATTATGTGAGATGATAGATGTGTTCATTTGTTTCACTATAGTAAAGAGATATATCTTTATATGGATAGATAGATAGATAGATAAATAGATAGATGATAGATAATATGACTCAACATTATGCTACATACCTTCAGCTGATGGAGGGAAGGGGAATGGAAAGCAAAATGAATGCATATGCCCCAAGGCCTCACAATGAATGTAATCATTATGTACTGAATACATGTACTAACACTTTTTAAAAACATGTTACATATCTTAAAGATAAATAATAACATGTATTTAAAATTTAAAAATATACACTAAATAAAACCTTTTTTTCATTCCCTCAGTGCAATAAGGATGCAGACACAAAATGGAAGGCTCTGATGAGAGAAAACACATCATCTTTCAGAAATAACTGCTGAAAAGTCTTTGTTTAGCATTCAAAGCATCATAAGAGCAATGCTGTTTGGGGGCCAGGCAGTGGAACAGGAGTGAATGGGCATATGAGAATCCTCAGTTGCAGTGGGAGCCACCAAGAACCAGGCAGAAAAGAAGACAAAGGCACTAGATGGCAATGTCTCAATGGGAAAGAACTGCAAATGTAAGTCAGAGCCCTACCAGTTCTCGAACGACCAGTGTGGGCACGCCAGGCTCGTCCTAGCACTGCACACCCTCCATTCAACAACAGCCATAATAAACAACAGCTATTATTTATGCCCATTCTGAGAATGGGGTAGCTGCAAAAACAGAGAGATTCAACTCATCCAAAACACACCCCTGAAAGTGATGACACAGAATTGTCTCATCACATAGTGTGGACTCAGTCATTCCCAGTTTTCTTTTTGGTTGGCTTCACAATGTCCAGAATTATAGTAGCCCTCAGACGTGACTGCGTACTCATGTCTAAAGCAGGCAGGTCCTGCATCCAAAGCAAGACCCTTCACCATGAGCTTGGCACTGTGAAGTGCTGTCTTAACAGTGTGGGGATTTCCCCAGTTCACATGTGGTATACGTTATAATTTACATCCAGTTTTGGCAAAAATGAAGCAGTTTTCTTTCCTTGGAAAAAATAACATTCTGGCTAACTGTGCTGCAACCTGGCTACTTGAGATGCAAGGCCTGTGGGAGGTCAGGACTCCTTGGGACAACACTGGGGACTCCACTCTAAAGGTCTCTCTGCCTGGCCCGGATGGTCTATTTCTCTTCTTAAGCCTATACTACCCTGATTCTTCTCCAGCCTTGGCCTCCGCAGAGAAAACTCACATCTTACACATTTCTATGATAAACCCAACCATTCACCGGTTCTGCTCGCCCCTGAATCCAAGGACCATCTGCTTCTGGCAAATCTCCCACTTTCAACTATAGAGCGATTTATCTCTCCTCCAGATCTCTCACTAGTTGTATCTTTTATCTAAGGATCTCTTGTCTCTTCCAAGTATCTACTTAAATCATGAAAGAAAAACACCCAAAAGCATAATTATAGAAGGTTAAAAGTCACAAAAGCAACATTTTCAACTCTGCATCAGGTGACTGGGCACGTGTTCAGCCACACTGCAGGGTCTGCCCTTCACCGCACCACCAAACAGTCCTTGAGTCTCTGTGTTTATGGCTCTCTTGGGCTTTTAAGAAATACAAACAGAGGCTTATCAGAAGTTGAGCACATGTATTTACAGGGAATCTCACAGCAAAGGCTCTTCACTGAGATACAAAGGGTAAGAAGCACACAGGGAGAAGAGCTGCTTCCCTAGTTTATAGATTAGAGCTCTACAGAAGGGATATTATTACCTGGAGAGGTTTGTAGACAGCCAGATGCTATATTTGTATTCTCTTGGTGATATTAAATGCAAACTGCATTTCATATTCCAAAGTTTTATAGGTGTTATTCTTTATATTCCAAGTCTTTGAATTCTGTCTTTTAAATTAAAAATAATTTTTAATATTAGATGTTCCTGGGCCATTAAAATTACCCTTACTTTTTCTCACTTGCTAATTGTTGAATTTTCAAGTTTATTTTTAATCTTGAAAATGGAGAAACTGCTATCTCACCTCTATTTCCTGTCACCTTAGGAAAAAGTGAACAAAGAAATGTGGAAGCTACAAGAACAGGGATAGCTGGCAGGATACACAGAGGAGGAAGGCAAGAGTAGAGCAGATGTTTTAAGTTATTCAGACCTAAGTTCCTGCTTGGGATTTATCACTTACTTAGTAGAAAATCAATTAATTGCAAATTAATACTTACTTTGCAGGGGCTGGTTTAAAGGTACACAGATAAAGCACTTGACATAACATAGAAACACAAAACACGGCAAAGATGATGATACAGAGATGATCATGATAACAGGAAGTAACAAGACAGGGCACAGAGGCTGAATGTCACAAAACAAGAAAACACTGGGCACAGTTTACCCTAAAATCTAAATATGACTGTAACAGTGGAAACATTCTACAGACCTGATTAATAATTTCACTCTGCTTGGAAAGACACTTGAGCTGGGTTGTAAATTCCATAGGAATCCATATACTAGCTGATCTCACTTCAGTTTATCTCCACATTCAAACTCCATAGTAATCAGTAACCGATCCCACAGAAAGTCAGTTTAAAATGCCCTTAGGTGGCTTCTTCCTTTGCAAATTTCCTTTGAGCTCTTTTTACAGATGAGTGCAGGTATTATGAGCCAGAAATGATTTCTTTAAATTGGAAGCACATCTTATGACACTTGGAGAAAACAATTAAAAGATCCCTATGGAAATTCACCAAAAAGGAAAATCATGAATAAAATTATTTTTCAGACATGTTTCATAGAACTAAAGTTCAACTGCTGTGTGCTACTTATGTTCTTAACAGTTTGAAGCCACTATCTGTCAGTGAAAATTAAATTAGGGGCATTCCATTTGTAGAATAAAAAATTAGTTAATGTTATTTGCATGAAGCACAAAAATCTCCTAAAAGCTTTTGGGTTTCTTAAGGCAGTTAACCCCCTCCCAGTGTTCCCAATGGGAACATCAAGCCACATTAATCACAAGACCATAACCCACTTACTTAAAGGGTATATTACATAAAAGGTCACACAACCTGCTGTGAAATACTGTATCTTTAGCATTTGGATCACTTGGGACATTGAAAGGAAGGATTCATTAATGAAGTGTGAGGCTTACTTTATTTATAGTCCTTGGGAAACACATATTTCATGGCTATTAGAAGCACTTCTGCAGACAAGAAGTTACAACTAATCCAAGCACTGTGCAAACCCCGTGTAAGTCCAGTCATGGTGTCCACGGAAGTCAGAAATAGCGTAAAGAGAGAAACTCACTATCTAAGAAAACTGACGATAGAGAGAGTGTGGGAATGGAGGAGAAGGCTCAATCCAGGTCGCAGCACAGCCTAGGTGGGAGGGATACTGCTGAGTTAGGGTGTAGACGGGCTTGCAAGTTTGGTATAACTTGAGATGGTTCAGTCAGATATCTTCTATTTTTCTCTGTGAAGTAGTAGAAAAATTTATCAGGATGAGGATTGGAAGAGTGGCAATTTAAAGGAGTCAGTGTGCAATGCAATGCAGTAAGTTAACTGAGAAATAGAGAAGTCTCAGGCAATCTGAGGTTAGTGGCCATAAATTTAAAGAAGCATCAAACTTCTCAATCCAGTTCAGCTCATTTCTTTTACTACATTGGATTCTTAAAGGGATTCATTTTGGGTCACCAGCACCTGGCACACAATAGATGCCAATAAAATGTTATTTAAACTCAAAACATAAATAAGTAAATAAGTAAATGAAACCAGGCATGATGGTGCATGTCTGTAATCCCAGCACTCGGAGGCTGAGGCAAGAGAATTGTTGCAAGTTCGACACCAGCCTGGGTTACAAAGTGAGCTCAAGGCCAGCCTGAAATTGTCTTTCTTGAAACAGCAAGACCCTGTCTCAAAAGGACAACAAAAATAAATAAATAAATAAATAAACTCAAGTTAAAAAATGGCCATAATATGAACTGTGTGAACATATACAGATGTTAAGTAAACACCGGAATATTTTAAGTTTGCAAAACAAAATCGATTTAACAGTGAAGACCACTACATGCACAGAGGAAAATCCCAAACCTAGGCTCTGCATTCAGAGCAGGCCAGTGGTACGGTGGGGGTGTGGACCACATGCAGGAGACTTGGGAGCTTGGATCGTACTGCTCAGATGACTGACCATCACCTCCACTGACCGTACCTTGAGGGCAGCAGGGATCCAGAAACAAAATCAAGTGAATTAGCAGCAACACCGCACATCACTGTTTCTGTAGGAAACTATGCTCGGTAGCCGGGAGTGTGGAAGCTTTAAAGAAAATCCATCATTTTCGTGATCCAAATTTCCAGTCTTGCAAAGCCTATGGAACTTGGGCAGAAAAATAATAAAGCTTGCCTAATTCTTCTCTGGACCCAGCCCCTACCCTACCCATGGTGCCCTCTAGCTTCTTGTTGCTACATCCCACCATCTTAGACTCCAGCTAGTCCATATTATTTCCTGGTTCATCCATCCTTAAGTCTCAAGCTCTGTAATAGATGTATCTCCCCAGGGACATTTCTTATCCATTATAACTCCTACCCCTCCTTCTCGGATGTCTCCTTTTCTACAAAGCCTGTCTTGTACCTTTCCCAAAGTAGAAGAGTCCGTGACTACTGTGTCATCAAATACACCTCTAGGCATGAAAGAAGGGACATTTAATTTAACCTTTGCTTCTCATGCTTTAAAAAGATAACTAGCACCTTGTGAATACACAATGCATGTCTGCTGAATTGGGTTTTCCTGTTCATTTACTTCATAGACAAATGGCAACGTCTTAGGTATCAATTCATTTTGACATTTCTTTTTCCAACTCATGGATGAAATCTTTTCAGAACTGGCTTCAAGACTAGATATTATAAGTATTTCTGGAATTTGAATAAAACTTATGAAATATAAAAATTATTTAAATAAATACTGATGGTTTTATTCAATCGGTGTTTTAACTGAAACAGTCTAGAAATATTAATGACTAATAATGATTTAGAGAAGTATTAAATATTAAAAAAGGCATGGAGGATTATGGAAGTAAGACTGCTCCTCCGAGTGCAGGAAGCTTAGAATTGGAGGCACCCCTCAAAGTTTGAAGAAGGTGGCTATACAATAAATAAATGAGAATACTACTTTACACAGCAGGTGGCAAGCATGAAACTCTTTATTCTGAGAACTGGTGCAGACTTGAAAATATAACTCGGCCCCAAGAAGGACTTAGCTACAATCTTAGATGATGGTTCCAACATGTCATTGAGTAGAAATTAGAGCTATTTTCATTGTCAGCAGGGCACGCCCATCCCACACTTACCCACAAAGTGCTACTTCCATCTTTGTTATAGCTGTAGCACTGAGAAGCCTACATCCACTGTGGTCTGATCTAACTCAGCATGGCGTTTCTTGGTGCCTTTATACCCTCTACAATCATAGCTCTGTTGTTCAGGGAAATTTTCTTTTTTGAAACAGGATGCAGTTTCCTTTGATTCAGCCTACATAACTTAAATGTCATCAATCATTAAAAATAAAATATCTTGACTGCAAAGGTACATGAGGGCGGTAAGGAGGGAATACTCTCCCTAATCACTTGTGCTTGGGAAGGGAAAGGCCAAGCTGCCAGTGGGACTGAGGTGGATATTTGATGCGATGCGCCATCCTGAACCAAACAGGGGGAGAAAGGAAGTGAGCAGAAAGAAGGTACCTGAAACACAGTGACAAATTTGGTTCCCAAAAGTTTTGTTCATAAGTTCTTTTTTCTCCTTTAACTTTGTTTATTTTAAAAAGAATAAAAATAACACCAGTGTAAACAAACACAAAGACAATAAAAATGATATGGGGTTTCAAAACAGAACGATAAGAATTAACAGGGGTTGTTACATTAATTATTGTTATCTTCAACCAAATTGCTCACATTACCAGATGTAAGAATGTAAGATTGATCAAACCATTAAGAGAGTAAAAAAAATTTTAAAACCACATTAGAAATGATACAGAGCTTCTAAGTTCTGCTATGCAGAGAGTTCAGAACTGCACTTAATAAACATAATGCTTATAAAACACGCACACAAACAAGCCAGAAACCTTGTCAGAGTTACTTAAGGAAGTAGAGAAAGACTGAAGTTAGTCTTACCCTTCTTGGGTTTGTTTGATTTTATAACTACAGGAGTCTGTGCTCTTGCAAGAAAATCAAAGAAGCTCTTAGTTTGGTAACATAGGGAATGACAGACAGCTGAGCTGCTGGCTCATTGCAGAGGAGGAGGATAGTAGGGAACTGCGAATTAGGATATTCTTGGCGGTTGAGTGACATTTTACAATCCCAGCACCCACTTTTATGTTTTATTCTTTCAGAGGACACTTATATTTATATGGTTTTTATATCATAAAAGAAGTTTCTCAGGGAAAGAACCATTTGCTAAGATTTTTATGTATTGACACACGCATCTCAGGAATTCATAAAACCTTGGTTAGGCTGCAACTGCAGCTAACTACTTTTATTTCAGTGTCAGCAACTTCACAGTTTTTTTGCATCTGTGCTATGTACTTGTCTTGTAGGTTGACTTGGCTTTAAAACTATAAAGCTTGTTAGACCTTCCACTCAATCTTCTTGATTAACAAAGGAGAATATATATTATGACATCAAATTTATTTTATATATTGTGCTAATTTCATCATAAATGTTTTTATTTGGAATTACATGTATTTTTTGTTATACATTTAAGAACTGTATTTTAGAATATGTCTATTGGATTCAAAGGAAAAAGAAAAGAAAAGAAGGGTAGGACTTTGCACCCATCAGTGGTAGCAATGTGTTCTGAACTAAGAAGAATGATTAAGTTAATTCTGTGCCTGAGATCTAATTAGAAGAAACAAACACCACCACTACAGATGATTGGAACCTTAACGGGAGAAGTTCCTGGCATATATTAGAAGAGATGAGGGAAGAAAGAATTGTAAGATAGCAACTACAAAGTTTACACAAACAAACATAAACTTGGTTCTACTCACTGTACAAGTGTTGTTTTCAGAGTTGCCCTTATTCTGTCTCTAGAGAGTACACTGTTCAGGTCATGTCAGGGATAAATATCGGACAGACTAGAGAAATCATGGGCAGAGCTGTCCCACTCTAGGTGAAAGACTAGGTGAAAACTGTCATTCCTTGTTTCAGCAAAAGAGATCATCCCTATTCACTCCTGTGTCAATGTAGCCAGCATGAATTTAGGAGCCCAGCAGTTGTCCATTTAGTTGGAGACAAGATATCTCTTATGTCTTAGTCTTCTGCTGCATCTACAACAAACACACCTTTAACATCATCCATCCTCATTCTGAATATATTGAAAAAATGGCTGAATATATTTTTTATCTAATCACTGCCCCTAGAAACAGGTAGCAGCAAGAAAAAACTAATTGTTTCTCTCTCTTGCTGTATCAGCACCTGCTGACACAGACAAGAGCAACAGCATACACAACCCTCCTAACAGATTCTCCTGGTGCGCAAACATGCCATAAAAGCATGCTCCACAGGAAAAAGGTCCACACAGAGATAATACACACGCATGCTTTCTTCAATACCCATTGGTAAGCGGAGATTGTGCAAGTGCACATAGCTGTTTCCCTGGAGCAGGAGAAGGGGAAGGACAGGTATAGCTTCCAGCTTTCCGGGATGTTCTTCAAATCATTTTGCTTTATGAACTAACAATAACAGGCCTGGTCTACATATAGGTCTTCTTGTATAAAATTACTCATCTAAGTTAATCTTTTTTATCATTGTTTGATAATAAGCTGCAAGAAAAACTAGTCGTGGGTACAGACAGGAAACACCAAGTGTAGCTGAGTTTTGCTGCCATCATCTATTTTAAAAAGTGACCTAATTCATTGTTTCATAGAATATTAGGGAAAGAAACACAGACAAATCTTCCAGGTAAGCCCACCACTAACTTTAAAGGTCTGACTGTCGAAGCAGTTCTACAGACGCTTACAGAATGGTTTGAATACAATTGTCAAACATGCTAGAATGCAGACAGGAAAACAGAAAACCACTCAAATCTGGGAGAAGAAAAAGGGTAGCATGAGAAGTGACCCTGGAAAATGCTCTGGAACTTTTAATTTGCAGGTATCTCTTTACCACACTCCCCCTTCAGTAAACTAGATTCCTCGTCACTTTTCTGCTGGGTTCTTTCACACCAACCAAGCATGTGTACAGAGTGATCAATCTTTCCAGTTTTCAGGAGCTAATGGTCTTTAAATGGCAAGTAGACCAAAGATAGAGAAGATTTTAATTTTTATTAAATGATGATATTCTAAAATGTAAGCCAAATAACCCAAAGCCATGAGCCCCACCCCCAAACGTCTGATAGAAAGTACAGTAAACTATGATCTGAAAAGATGGGAGCCTACTACATGGATACTTTCACAAGTAAAAGATGACTCTAGACATTGACTTTACTTTAAAAAGAAAAACTAAAGAACAAATACTCCAATGGAACACAGAAGAATGTATTTAATAGAGAGATTTATTTAAAAAGTATTGCTTAACCATGAGAAAACTAGAAAATGATAAAGACTACTAATGCATCTCTCTTAAGAAAATATGAACTATGTAACCAAAAAGAGGTAGCATATATACCAGAGCTACTTAGACAAACACCAGCCCACAATATTCATTCTCAGGTGCCCACAGTTCCTCACTGCAAGATGAATCATTGATTAGTGAGTTTTCCAACATCAACTGAATTGGGCATGCAAACCTCACAATGGGATTTCCAGGCTTGGTAAACAGAACAAACCAGCTCACACTGTTGTCCTGTACATCTACCCAAATTTAATGAAGCAAGTAAAAGCTATTAAATAATTATGAATGAAAATTTATCAACCAACAGGTGGCAAAGCAAAGGCCACAGCCTAAGTTAATGACTTAAAAAATAACGGATGAGAGAAGAGAAAGAAAATTTTGGAATACAGCAGAGTTATATAAGAAAGTTTGATCAAAATACACACACACACACACACACACACACACACACACACACACACACCTCAAAAGTTACACTAGAGAACTGCAAAATCCTAAGCCTTTGCATTAATAATACTGTAAATCTGGAGAGAGGCAAGCTGACTGAGCAGGACTTCTTTTTCCCTTGGGGAGCTGTGGAAAGGCTGCTAGGGTAGAAATAGCAGTTCTCTGGCAACACGAAGCCTCTGGGCTACAGGACGAATTGATGATCTGCAGCACATGGAGACCACCGCCACCCCCATCAGCATGGGGCTAGCCTTCATCCTGTGGACACTGAGCATCGCCTCGATCAGAAGTGAACTTACATTAACAACTGTGCCAGTTCCGTTGAGCCCTCTGGCTCCTGACCATGTTCTCAGGAAATAGAAAAGTGGATCAAACACAGAAAATCATCCCAAGCTGTCTTTCCCTAGTAAAAGCGAGTAGGCCTCAGGTTCAAGGAGGAAGACAGTTACAGGACTCCTGGTTATTTCTGGATGACAGTATTAGACATCATTCCTTTCACTTTTTTCCCTATCCGGCACTTTAGTGATATGCTCACTCTTTATAACAAACTTGAAATTTATTTTGCAAAGCATTTTTCTACAGATTTTTTAAAACTTGAGGTAGGGGAATAATAAACCACACAATGTTGCTGTCATCATATCAACCTAACCTCTTTGGCACTTTGACGTATGAAAGTAGATAAGAAAGAAAAAAGGGGAGGAAAACAAGATTTAGAAAACACAAAACCAAAGGAGGAAATCTGCCTGTGAAATGTAAAGGTCTGGAGTGCACTGTAAGTTAGTAAAAAAGGGTCCCTTTGCTGGGCCCGACCCACCACAGCCTCCCAACTCCCAGCCCAAGCTCCTACAAGTAGATTCTTCCACCACAATCACCACCAAATCCTAGCACCCAGTCTGTCATCTATAGCAAGCTGCTGAAAATAGCTAAAGCGAGAATTAGGTTATTATAATGCATCTGTTTCCATGTGTCTCGCGGGAGGGAGGAATGTGTGCATGTCTGTATGCATGTGTATGAGCATCAGAGCTGTTCAAGCACAACAGACAGATTTATCCCAACATGAACAACGGATATCTGAGAGAAAACATATCACTCTTTACTTGAATGAACTTTTTTCTACCCATATATATCAGTTGAGGATTTAAATAACTAACCTCTACAAACATGAGTCAACAGGAAAACTATGATGAACAAGGTGCTGTAGCAGACACATGCACAATTCTGTCGCAGTTTAACCTACTTCAATCTAAATATTTAAGGATTTCTGGATCAGTGATTATGCTATACACCTTATTAATGGGTAATTTATTTTATTTATGACTGAGACATCACACCTGCACAAATCCATGGGGTGTGTTATGATATTTCCACATATGCACATAACATACAGTGATCAAATTGGTGTAAGTAGCAATCATCACCCCAAACACTGATGGTTCCTTTGTGTTGGAAACATTTAAAAATCCTGTGTTCTGGCTATTTTAAAATATATAATAATTAACTATAGGAACCAGGGATATAGCTCAGTGGCACAAGCACCTGCCTGGCAAGTGCAAGGCACCGAGTTTGATTCCCTGCCCTGAAAAATAAATAAATAAATAACTATAGTGACTCTACTGTGCTTAGAACACTAGAATTTAATCCTCCTGTCTCACTCCATTTTTGTTAGCCCAACTTTCTCTGTTCTCCACCTTACCTACCCCTCCCAGCCCATAGTAACTATTATCCAACTATCTACTTCTGTAAGAAATACTCTTCTGACTTTCACATATGAATGAGAACTCGTGGTACTGGTCCTCCTGCAATGCATCATTATTTTATGTGCCACTGTAAAAGAAAAAAATATGTATAACCAAGTAAACCATCACTCTGGAGCTCCAAGGCCTACTAGCTGCAGGTGAGTTCTGCTCTTTGTATAGTGTCGTGGAGCTCTGAGCCTTACCTCTACCCCAACAGCAACTCCAAGGGGAAGGCACCACTGACTGGGCAGTCTTCCTCCCCCAGGCACTTCCCCAGTTCCCCTGTCTCACCAATCCTCCAGTTTGTGTTCTGTACACCTATTTTCTGGTCCCTTTTCTCCTAGCCTAGAAGAGAAAGAAACAGACAAGCAGACGACTCTAGGTCTTTTGCTTCCATCTAATCAAACCTCTGGTACAGCTTTCTTGCAGTCAGGGGTTGGTTGCCTCGGTAACCAATGTTAGCTATAAGTAACTCCTGTTCTCTCTCTTTTGCTGGACTAACCATCCTTCTGGTTCCTTCTTCTTGTCCTACTAGAGAGTTAATAGCCAAAGGATTTATTTAACCAGACTCTGGATTTTATAACCCCCGCTGGCTTCCAACAGCAAACTCCAAACTGCTTCTTACTTGAGGCTTGTTTTAAATGAACCAGAACTACTTTTGCTCATCTAAATATTTTAAACCTAATTGGAACACAGCAAAGGAAAGCAAGCTCAAAAGGCAGTTAGAGTAGCTTCCTTTTGCCTTGATTTGTCAATATCTGAAGTAGAATATTGAATGTATATCTCTTCTTTTGTAGTATGAAGATCCGCAGAGATCAGGAATGCCTTTGGAGGGAAAGGATTTTTTAAGCAACATATCTAATTCCATCAGTTCATCACTGTTGACAGAGCAGATTATTTTCTTCATAGAAGGTGTGTGGGGCCCAAACTGACAGACTGAGGGCCAGGATAGAGTGAGGTAAATGCATGTATCAAAAGGTATCCCTACCAGCAAGTGTGTTTCCTAAGGGGATCAGCACCATGTGAGAGGGAATAACCCACAACTCCCACTCCTTTCTCTACCCTTCTCTACCTTGCTGAATGCCTGGGGGACTGAACTCCATGACCCACGTCAGTCTAGTCTTTACTCTGGGTTCCTGTTCAGTCCAGTCAACAGAAAGGGGTTGGCATGTGTGAGAGGAAGGAGAGAACACTTGTGATATTTAAGAGCATTGGCAGTGGCTGTGGTTTGCAGCTGATGGCTGTAGCTTCTACCCAACAAACTTCTTCTTATAGGTCCAGGTCTCCATGGATTTCAGTAACTGCACCAAGCCTAGTTAGAGGTAATAGGACCATCCTCCTCTAGTAGGTCCTTGGATGCTGCACCATCCCTTGTTGAATGACTTCAACCGTTAGCCGTTCTTAAGTACACCCCTCCATAACTAAGTTCTTCAGAATTCTTACTTTCCTGATGGGACAATGATGTTGTGGTCAATTTTCCAACAAGTCTTTTGTTTTAAAGATACATCCTAAAATATTTAGGGGTAAAATGGTATTAGGTGAAGTGTGTTTGGACATACATTGTTAAAAGTCAAAGCTAAGAGATCAGTTAATAGGTATAGGTCATTTTTGTAATTTTCTCCTTTTGCATATATTTCAAAGTTTCCACCATAAAAATATTTTCATGGAAAACACTCCTGTTGGGGATGCTTTTTATTTCCCACGAGGAGTAGAGACTATGAGGAAAATGACTGAGGCCTACTCTGTGATTTTCCCTGGACCTACTTCTAAAACTCAAGGGCTTACAGGCTGCACTGGGATAGAAAGAATGATTTCTAATGTTACACAGCACAGTGGGGAAACCAAGGTTGGAAACAACTGTGTATTTCAAAATATCTAGTAAAGAGGATTTTGAATGTTCTTAATACAAAGATACGATAAATGTTTGATGAAGTGAATACATCAATTTTCTTGATCTGATCCTAACACATTGTAAAAAGTAATGAACTATCAAACTACATTCCATAAAAATGTACAATTGTCTATCAATTTAAAACTACATTTTTTAAAAAAAGAGGACTACAAATGTTGAGTTTGTGTTCCTTCCTAAACTTGGACTGTACAGTAAAACCTCACTAGCCTTAATTAGGAGAATAATTAAATTTGATAGAAGAAATATCTGGGTCATTCCCTAGTATGGATCTATACATTTATTCATCTTCAAGCTCAGACTGGCCCTTACACCCTTCTCCAGTGTTATAACTCAGCACACCTTTTGGTATCTTTGTCTTAGTGAAATCTTTCTCCATAGCTATCTTATACATGCTTTTCTTTATCGCATCATGGAATAGTTTCTTCTCTGTTCTCCACAAGGAAATTCACTTATACCAACACTCAGCTTGTTTTACTTCTTATTTAAAATTTATCTTAACCATCTAACCCAAAATGAAGTCTCCTTCCTAGGAATCAGTATCTCAGGTCCACTGATCACTAGGTCATTTTATGATGTTATTTAACCTCTCAAAGCTTCCATTTAATCATAGGTAGAACAGGATTGATAATGTTTGCATTTATTAAGATTTATATGACTGTTAAGTGATTGTATTTGAGATTGGCCCATAGTAAGCATTTGAGCAATGTTACCTACTATTACTTCCATTTATTCAGGAATCATGTATTGAGTGTCCACTGTGTACATAGATTTTTCTAAATTCTGAGGATACAACAGTATATAAGAAAAGCCTCTGCCCTAACGAAAGACAGATAATGAACACATAAACAGATACTGATGCAGATATAGAAATAGATATGTAGATATAGATAGATAAAGAGTTTAAAATAGTGCTAATTGAAGAACCTAAAATAGTAAAAATAGTGAAGAGATATTACTTCTGATAATATCTTAAGCTTGGCATGACCTCATTCTAAGAAGATGGCATTTTGATGACAAGAGACACGTTGAAATCTGTTTTTAAACCGACGTGACTGCCTAAGAAAAACTCTGAGATATCAAAAGCTTTGAAATATTTGGGTGCTTCATATTTTCCAGCTAAACAGCTGTGATAATCTAGAATCTCAGCTTAGATTGGTGGACTCAATATTGGACAAAGTTACATTATAAACCTTCAGTGTCCCTTCCAAAGCTGCATTTTTAAATGTTATCATGTTTTCTAAATTGTCTTTTCCACGCTGACCTAATTTTTCAAACACAGCTCCCGGTCATTACAGCTTCTTCACCCTGTCGACAGTTTTTCTCTTTGTGCCATTTCACAGACTTGGCCTTTTAATTTCTTCTTCACCTTTAACTGTTTCCTAAAAAAGCATCTACAGACTGAATTGCACCTTAAACTGCATTTATGCTGCCGTGTGCCTGTTTTCCTCTTACATCAGAGTCATGTCATTTAGTTCTTTCATCCTCCTCATCTCTCTCCTTCATTCCCTTCCCCCCCATATATAGCAAAGCCCAGCGGAAATTCTGACAGGAGCTGCGGACCCAGGGCA